>JAJJMA010015220.1:278-12828 GCA_023529015.1 Papaver nudicaule | reverse complement strand
AGAGTACTCCTTTAGATTCATCCATATCTAACATAACAGTTTGCAAGCAAACCATTGTAATTGACATATGGCGTTGAATCTATCTCATGCATTCTTGATTCACAGTATTCGTGGGATCAAATACTGGTCATGACATAAAGCCATGTTACACAAGAACACGATCTCAATCGTTATTATTACTACTAAAGTAGTCGACTATATTTCGAAAGAATAGAGAAAGTAGAAATAGAAGAATATCCATAAAGTCATAACTCCTACTAACCTTTTGTCGATGAAGAATAATTGATGTCTTCTTTGTCTTCACAGTCTTCGTCTTCAAGGTCTCTACTACTCTGTCTATATCCCATTTCCGAAATCTAAACTCTAGTAAGTTAAATCATGAATTGAATTTTGACACCTAAAACTGACAACTAGCTTGACATACCAACGCTAGTGGGTTTGACCGGACAATGCCCTAACAAAAGTTATGCCAGGTGCGGTAAAATACAATCATATTTGTAATGTGGTTGAAAAAATCAAGAGCCAATTGGCAGGGTGGAAAGGCAAACTTTTATCTTCCCAGGATAGAATTGTGCTTGTCAAATCAGTGATTTCCAGTTACTCCATTCATAATATGGCGGTTTACAAGTGTCCGTTAAAGTTTGTTAGGCAATGTGAGAGAGCTATTGCCAACTTTATTTGGACGGGTGATTCACTTGTTAGTAAGACCCTAGTGGTTGCTTATGACAAGATATGTTGTCCTTATAATGAGGGTGGGCTAGGACTTACAAGGATGCGCACCATGAATGATGCTATGTTGATGAAATTGTGGTGGAATATTCGTAGCTCAGATAAGGTTTGGGCAAAATTCTTAAGAGCCAAGTATTTAAAGAAGAATGGGGCTGTTGTTGACTATCACACAAAGTCATCGATTCTTCCCGGTATAAGAAGAGTGTATCACCTGGTGGACAGCAAAACAACATCCATAATTGGTGATGGGAGATCAACTTCTCTATTTTTTGATATATGGTGCGGCAGTTATAGTTTGGCGGAGTTTTATAACATCCCAAGCTCGGAGAGAAACAAGTTTCATTCTCGTGTTTCTGACTTACTTGTGGATGGCCTTTCTATTCCCAATAACATTGTCGAGATTTTCTTACATGCAGGAATCACGTTGGAGCAATTGCCGACCCCTACAGGTGGAGATGATTACTTAGTAAAGGTCATTTTTCTGTGTCGTCAGCAAGGGAATTAGTGAGAAAACATTTCGAGCCATTTGAGGTAGCGAATCTGTTGTGGAAGAAGTGCATTCACCCATCCTTATCTGCCCAAAATTGGAAGTTTGAAAGGGGAGTATGTGCTACGTTGGATGTGATCACCAGGCGTTTTAAGATACCTGTGGTCAATTGGTGTTGTGTTTGTAAGGTTGAGGAAGAAAGCATTAAACACATCATATGGGAGTGTGCTTTTGCTGCTGCTGTGTGGAGCTGGTTAAGCGAAGGTTTTGGTGTGACGCCGGTGTACGGTTTGGAAAACTGCTACAAACAGATGAGGGGAAGAAGTCAGATGGCTAGGGACTTATGGCTAAGTGCAATCATGGTTGTAAGGTCAGAGTTGTGGAAGAACAGAAACAGAATAGTGTATGAGTAGAAACGTATGTCCCTACATCATTTCAAGCTCAGAATTTTTCAATTGGTGCATGACTACTCAATCAGGTTTAAGGGATATATGCATAACACTTTGGATGATTTTTTGCTGCTGGAATTCTTCTTGTTTGCAGTAGGTGTCTTTGATGGATAACTCGTACTAACACTATTACTCCTACAAGTTACGAGAAAATTCACATATAATAGGCTGCAAAATTATATTTGCACGTTAATGAAAAATTGCAAGCGTATGACTCAAACCGTGGGAATTACATTAGAAATTTTAGCCTACTGGCCACGTCAATTGACATTTTATAACAATGCAGCCAATATTATAAAAAGGGACAAGACGTCTCGGCTGCTGAAACGTTTACGAGCTGGGTTGCACGGACGCGCCGGTTTTGGGCCCGAGTCTGCGTCAGACTCGTGTTCGATACAGACGCACACACGACGCACCTACGACGCGGTCAACTCATTCAACTCGGTCAACTCTCTTCTTTAAAGTGATGAAGGAGTACAAAAATATTGATCTCTCTGAGATTCGAACTCCTAACTTCACAATCCCACCTAGGCTGTACATTGTATATGATATATATACATACGAAACCTTCTAATAGACTTTATACTACTTTTACTAACATTAATTTAATAAATTAGTATATTTAATTTTTATTTTTAATAAATATATAAACGTGTCCGCGTCCTACATTTTTGAAACCTCACTCGTGTCCGCGTCCGTGTCGTGACGTGTCCGCGTCTCCGTATCCGAGTCTGTGCAATCCAGTTTACGAGAGGTACAAAAGCATACACTGTTGATGATTTTCTGAAGGCTATGGGAGATCTTAAAAAGTTCGGCAAGACGATTATAGAGTATATGTCCGGGAAATTGCATAGTGGGCTAGGGTGAGCTAAATCCGCCCGTTTTACTCTCATGACAACAAATATCTTGAGACGTAAACAAGTAGAGCTGTAAAACGTGCAGACTCAATACGGCACATGGCACACAAAGAGTGCTATGTGGGCGTTTTTTTTTTTAGTCAAAAGAAATGTAAGGCACGGGCACGACATACGAATAAGCGTGCGGTGTTGATGTGTTGTGCTGGCAGTGTCAATACTTTGCCTCAAAACATTCGGGTTAGTGGGTTGAAAAGGTTAAATCATGACCACGCCAGTATGCTCAAATTTCTAATATAATTCCCCCGCTTGCAATTTTTTTTTAGTGTGCAAATATAATTTTGCATTATGTTTTGTATGAATTTTCTACTTTGCACTGCGTTATTTTTTCAACTTCGACCACGTGAAGACCGAAGAACATTTAAAGAATCGCGTGCCCTTGGATCACCAGAGGCTCGACTCGAGTCTCACACACATTTAACTTCGGAGATTCAAATAATTATGATCATCTTTATTTCGTATGAAACATCGACAAAGTATAATGTCATACAATGCATAAGATATAAATTGCAATTTCGCTCGAGGATGTCCGCATATATTTACCACGTGCGTGAAAATCGAAGTTTTTGGAGACCAATGGGAGTGCATGTCATGCTCATCATGCAATGCATAATTCATGGGAGATCACAAAATAAAATCGAAGTGTACAGCATGCAAACAACTGGGCAAACCAACACCAAGTTGACTAACAACCATTTCATCAGTATTGTTATGATTCTAACCAATAAATCATATTCAAGAATATGACTAAAATAAAATCAAATCAAATTCATTATGCAGATTCGGATAGAGATAAAAGACAACGCTAGATCGACAACTTTTGTTCCGTCGGGAAAGGTGGCAGAGGATTTACTCCAGTGTAGCATCTCAACGTTGGTGGAAATCTACAAAGTTTTCTCTAATGACAACTTCAAACATAAACATGATTGTGCGCATATACTTTCAACGGGTTGTATTTGAGGTACTATACGAAGTCTTGCATTGAAAAATTAAGTGAAATTAATAAGGTTTGTTTGAGATTGTTTTCATGTTAGTCGGTGTGTCATGTTATTTCAGAAATTTCAAAACATTCGTAGGTGTATTTCGTGTAATGTGTACCAATTTTTGTGAGAGATTAAAGCTTAATTAGTATTTTTTATGTTGTCGTAAATGTTTCAAAAACTTAAATATATATTTATCAGATCAGTGGAAGCATTACCAACGTCAAGTATAGGTCAATCAAGTTCATACACCAAGAATTAATTATAAAGCTAATTAATTAATTTGATGTCTAACAATTCAATAAACACGTAGACATAGGATGGACAAATATTTACAGAGAAAGGAAGAAAGGGAAACATTGTATGGACATCTAATTCGACATATAAAGATCTGAGGGTATGGAAGGATGACATGGAATGGGGTAAAACGATGGAAGAGACGACATTTATGGTAAAGGGATGCAACCTACGACTGCCATTCAGAATAATACTATCAGAATGCTCTCTGAAATAATCATAAGTGTTATGGAGAAATTATAGAAAGTCCATCTATGAAGATCTGCAACTTCAGATTGAAACAATATACGGTATTAGGAATGCAACAAATGATCAGTTACTGGATTTTGGTCTCTACCTACTGGATAGAAAACTACAAGAGGGGGATCAGAATTACGGGAATATTGTACGATGCTCCGCGATGAGGGTGAATTGGAATCAATAACTAAATGTGATCAAACAATTGAGATATGTAATGCAAAAATACATTAAAAAAAAAAAAACGGTTTGCCAAGGCAATTGAGTATTTTAAAACTTACAGGGCAACGAGTATTCTAAAATTTGGAGTTTTATGAGGCGACATGAGAAAGAGAAATATATAGTTCAAAGGAAAAGACGTACAATATTGAACAGTCCTGTGCCGTCTGCGGCACGGACAAATCCCGTGTAAGTTTATACAGAGTAATGTAAATCAAACCAAACATAAGTTTAAAACATAAGTTTTTTTTTTTATTATTTTGGTACATAACAAACGGAGTTTAAGAAAAAACAGATTAAGCCTTTTGGTTAAGAGATGGGAAAAAACTTGTTTGTGACAAAAAAAAAATCAATAAATAAAATAAATAACTTATAACAAAGGATTAATATTTACGCGTAGGGAACTGAAAACATCAATGGCATGAGATATTCTCACCGCCTCCCGTCCCTCCTCAGTCCTCATGTCCCATATGTGAATCTAACAGTTGCAGACAGAAATCAGCCCCCACCCCTCCCCTCCCCAAACTATCTTCTCTCTCAAGCGGGCACCCCAGCCAGCAACTAATGCCCCGCAGATCAACGGGGACCCACCACAATATTCTTCTCCAAAAATGATTTCTTATGTCCCTCTGGCCTCTCCATATCCCTCTCCATGTCCCCTATATAAATTACCGAAAGCCCGCTAATAGGCCCAAAGAAGAGTCTAGAAGCTTCTAGATGTCTTCCCGGCCAAGGCTATTATCTATATAAATATAGGGGATTTAATCCCCAAAAGGTATGATCATCCAACCCTTAAAACTTCTGCACCTAAATCTCTTACTTACTTGGGCATCAGAGGCTTTTTTGTTTGTTTTGTATGTTCCTCCCCATCTTATTCATCACACAAGGGGAGGGTAAAACATCATCAATTTATCATCATCAATAATCGTGTTTTAGGTGTGAATATATTCGCACACAAACAGTTTCCCAAAATATATCCACCCCCCTTGTTTTTTTTACAGAATTTTAAAATTTACTCCTTAAGCCGGTTCCGATGGGACAAGAAAAACACAGTTTATGAGTGTTTTGGCTGGCTATGGATCCAGCAAACACCCCAGACCACGTTGCAAAGTTGCAAATTTGCAACGTGAGACAGAAATAGTATCGTCGATGGAAATTCCATCGACAGGTTCAAATTCCATCGATGTCGATGGAATTTCTGTCGACGACAGTTTTTCTGTCGATTAGATGTACGGCTGAGATTTCCTCACAGCCTATAGATACCCTCATTTGGAAAGGTTATCAATTCACACCTTCACAACATTTGTAGTAGTATTCTCAGATCTACTACAATTGCGCACTCTGCTCTATATTTTTGTCGATTTCCATATGGCTCGCGGTAAGGCCAAAAACAAGGGGAAACAACAAGTTACTCAATCATCTTCTCAATATGAACCAGAAGTCTACGACGAGGATAGTCAAAATGGGTGAAGGAAAGACTGGGAGAGGAAGCCGTGGCCAACCGTTCACTGCAAGCGAAGACATGATCATATGTTCAAACTATGTCGGATTTACTGAAAATCCCATTACTGGTGTTCATCAAGACAAGGCAACTTTGTGGGGGAGCATATTTGATCAGTTCGAGCAGGAGACGATGAATGTCACTTGCCGTACAGAAGTTTCGTTGTGCAACCACTTCGTCACGATCAATGCACAAGTGCAACTGTTTGTGGCCGCGATCATGCAGGCTGAACGCAGAAGAAAAAGTGGGGAGGGTGACACGGACGTCGAACGGAGGTGTCGCGAGGCATGGAAAAGAGAGCATGAGAAAACATTTGCCTTCGAGGAGTGTTACCATATTTTGAAAGTGTTTCCAAAGTATGACCCAAAGATGCTGATCCAGCTGAAGTCGGTTCCTAAAGCTTCACCGTACAATCAAGGTTCGCCTCACTCCCAGGCGTCTCAATCCTCGCCCTTTTCGTTCTGATTTTCCTCACAGATGGGGTCACCAGGTGCATGAGGCAGTGGAGGTGGTGGAGGAAGTGGAGGAGGTATGACAACTGAGAAGGCGTCCGCAAATGCACTTAAGTTCCAGATATTGTGTGGTAGGAACTAGGCCAAGAAGCTACGACAAGCAAAGGCTGATGCTGCTGTTGAGGGGAAAGGGTTCAACATGGATGCCTATACTGTCCACCTCAAGGAAACTTCCAAACTCCGATCGGCTGAACGCAAGGTCCTGAACGGTGAACTTAAAAAAAGTCGCCTCTACCAGGAGAAGTATGTGCATAATCATGATAAGCATAAATCATGAATGCTAATACCTCAAACATGAATGAGGAACAACTGTACATCTGGAAGATGGATTTCGATCGGATCAAACGCCAGATGGAGGAAGAACGGCTTTCCGCTCTTGAGTCGATTGTTCAAGGACCACCTAATATCCCATCCTTCAATGCCGATGAATCTGACGTTGAAGCGGAGGAGGAAAGCCCTTGGGCGTAGGAGTAGCATGTTCATCATCATCATCATTCACAGGGAGTGTGGGGTAGCATCGGCAAGGGTAGCAGTGTGTAGTAGTATCATCATCATCATCAAGGGTAGCAGTGTGTGTAGTATCATCATCATCATCAGTGGCAGCAATGTGTATCATCATCATCATCATCAGTAATATCAGCATCATCATCAGTGGCACCAATGTGTAGTATCATCATTATCACTGGCAGCAATGTGTATCATCATCATCATCAGTAGTATCAGCATCATCATCGTCAGTGGCAGCAATGTGTAGTATCATCATCATCAGTGGCAGCAGTGTGTAGTATCATCATTAAGGAAGGCAGTTTGCCAATTTTCAACAACAACGACAATTGCGTTATCATCATCGGATGGTCTTTTGCAAAAGGGCATGGCACACCCTTTTTTACTAATTATCTAGGATCAGTTTTTTTTTGTTTTTTTTTTTTTTTTGCAAAAGGGCTTGACAACCCTTTTTACTAATTATATCGGAACGACACGACTCTATATTTTGTAAAGGGCATGGCAAACCCTTGAAACTCTATCGACGATGGTTTTACCAACTGTCGATAGAATTACTGTCGATAACCACTGCCCCATTTTTGGTTTGCTAGGCCACGTTAGATTGCAAAGGGGAGGGTTTGATGGGTTCCATTGGAACCGACCTTAAAGATTACTCATGGGCCAATATAATAGTGCCTCATAGTGGGGTTGATACGGGGTAGGAATGCCCTCTAAAGCTGAATACTGAATGGCAGCTTGAGCGTGTAAGTCCGAAATAAGCCTATACCTAGTGTGTGTATGTCCGAAAGGAAAACAACATTGATACGAGAATATTGAGGTATCCTTACCGCCTCACGTCCCTCCTCATCTCCCGTATGTTAATCTAACAGTTGTGAATGCGTGCTTAGCATCGAGAAACGTTGTGTGAAGAAATCAGCCTCCCCCCTCCCTCCCCAAACTATCTTCTCTCTCAAGCAGGCACCCCAGCCAGCAACCGATGCCCCGAACCATTGTCCCGTCCTTAAGATCAACGGTTTCTTTGCTTGCATCCCATTTGGATGGGGAAAAGGAAAAAGTTTAGGGACCCACCACACTATTCTTCTCCAAAAATGATTTATCTACCGCCCTCATGGCCTCCTCATGTCCCTCTCCATGTCCCGTGTGAGAGAGGAAAAAATATTGGTGGGTTCCAAACTTTTCACCGCACCAAATCCCAAATGTTAATCATTGCATCCAGACTGTTAGATCAAAGAACGGGATATGGGGAGGGCCGTGAGGACGTGATTGCATCCCCCCCCCCCCCAAACTATCTTCTCTCTCAAGCGGGCACCCCAGCCAGCAACCGATGCCCCGCACCATTGTCTCGTCCTTAAGATCATCGGTTGCTTTGATTGCATCCCATTTGGATGGGGAAAAGGAAAAAGTTTAGGCACCCACCACACTATTCTTGTTTCTCACACGGGATGACCGGTGGGCAGACCCGGCGGGAGACAAATCATTTATGATCGCTTAACCCGCAACTCTTCCCATATGTTTTTCATGCCATTTAGTGTATAACCCTCAACCCCTTCCGGCGTAAACGTTCTCTATTTCAGTTCTGCTCAAACAATACCTGAAATAATATTGTCTCCTTGGTCCACATAAATTGAGTAATTTTTTTTATTTAAACTCGATTTACGTGGGAAGGAGGGAGTATACGGTAAGATTTTGATTTTTAAATTGTGTACCGGCCACGAGTTTTGAGATTTTTTATATCCAACGGTGCATTTTCGATAAAGTTCCATCCCGTACCAACCTGTCAGATTTTAGACTTGTGAAGTAGTAGCCACGTTACATCTTCTTCAGTTCAATTTTTCCATCGAGAATTCTCTATTAATCTCCATATTAATCTCTCTCCATCATAGTTGAAAAGTTATCTTCTCTCTATAGTCTCTTCTCTCGCTTCTCTCAAACAATCAAATAGAGCCGTTATGCTTTCAAAAATGGAGTAATCGCTATATCCCTAGCTCTTGATGAGGAAACCATCTCTGATCGAAAGTATAGGGGCTGATTGATTGTTGAATATACTCATGGGTTATGCAATCGGCATCATAATGTAGTTCTGATGATCATTGGATATATTTTTGTTTAATTGGAATAGCCATTCTCATTCATACGATCTATTTAATTCCATCTGAAAAGCACATCATTTATGAATATTCATCCCATGATCACTATCCTTACAGTCTTGATTTTGTTTTCTGACCATCGTTAATCCCCTAACAATAGCTTAAAATAATTTGATTTAGGGCCAAACAGATGTTAAATAGATGTCAATTTGGATTTAACCTTAATCCTTGCAGATAAATTGTCTTTATTTATTTAGGAGCATCTGTAGTGCTCAATAGTAAAAACTTTACAACTAAGTCCACTGATTAGTTAGTTAATATCTAGTACATAACTTCTCGTCTTCGGGGCTAATCTTGCTTTTCATTCTGGTTTGACTTGTTCTTTGGCTCTTCTTGTCCTGGTTCTCCTTTCTTCAGCTTCTTTCCTTCTTCTGATTCCTCCTTATGCTCTGATTCTACCTTTGGCTTTTCTTCTCCCTCTGGATCTCCTTTCTCATTCTCTTCTCTTGGTTGCTCTGCACTTATTTCATGCTCCTCATCTTGTTTTTCCTCTTCTGGCTCAGAATCAATCTCCTGCTCGATCTCTACTTCATATTCTTCTTCCTCTTGCCCTGTTTTTGGATCTTCAATTTGATTCAAGCTTCTTAAAGGATAAGTTTCAATTATAGTTATAGGATGTTGATGGGGTACCCACTCATAGTGATCTAGTCCCCCATACCTACAAGGAAATTGTCTCCTAATGGCGTTCACTTCCATCTTCACCTTCATCTTTCCCTCGCCCTCAACCCAGATTTCCGTTTTCTCCTTGTAACTTTTTTCTTATCTCTTTAGTTTAGCCTTGTTAAGCAAAATGTTATCCGTTCATATTCTAGGACTTCCCTCATTTATGTTTTGCTTGGTATTCCCCAAATAATGCAGCATGGTTTTCTCTCTGGTCTTACACAATCGATTCATTGCAGCATGTTTTTTTCTCCGTGGTTCTTATCGTTCTTGAACCACGCATATTCCTTATTAACCGCTATCAACATGCTTATTGACTGCCTTAACTTTGTGCTATCATGTCATTCATTTACTACTAACATTTTGAACTTTGTCTGCTTAAATTGATCTAAAATGCTTGTTGTAAATGTTATATCAATCCTATTCAATACATATTCCCATTTAATGCTAGTAACTGTTATGCCTGGTCATCATCTAGATTATTCTTAGTCTTAAATGACATTTTGCCTGCTTAAATTTTCCTTCAGAAATATCCTCTGAGGATCTTATAGTAATATAGGTAGAGACTACCATCCTAGATAAATAATCTCTGAGCCCTTACTTATCCTTTTCTCTGAACCATTTTTAATTTTTAGCACTACATTTGTAGTCGACCGGAAGATAAGTTACTCAGGTTTGAGGTCGATCCGGGTAAAGATATTGTTGTAAGTAGGGCTGCACATATCCGCCCAAGCCGCCCGCAACCGCCAGTTTCGGCCCACAACCGCCCTATCCGCCATAGTAATGGGCATGATGGCGAAATAAAATGAAAATATCCGTCATCTGCCGGTAGGATGGGGAAATAAGACAAAAAATATCCTAACCTATCCGCCATCCGCCTAAAATATATCAAAGCCGTTAATTTTCATTATGACTCTCATGAGCCATTAAAAAATAGTATATATACTAGAAAATGTCCTAATCTAACACTTTACTCGCCTGACCTCTCCAGTCTTTTCTGATTTGAAAAAATTTATCCACAAAAACCCAAATCAACCTAATCGATACATCAAAACATACATGTTAATCGAAGACATCAATTTATCGAAGGTCATGCGAAAAAATTTGGTAAAACAAAGAGAATTTTGGTAAAAATAAATAAATAACGGTTGAACCGCCACCCACCCTACCCATATCCACCATATGGTGGGTGGGTAAGACCCTATCCGCAAAACTGGGTAGGATGGCTAAAAAAAAATTCATATATCCGCCCTCGGCGGGTAGGATGGCGAAAATGGTCAAACCCTACCCACCCTACCCGTTGTGCAGCCCTAGTTGTAAGTTAAAATCCTGGTGGTAAAGATATTGTTTTACTAAATATAATTCTTATTTACTTTTAAATAATCATGTCATTTCATGCTTAGCTGGGTTCTGCATGTTTTATTTCCCCCCCATGCAGTTTCTCTCTGCTCTTTAATGCTGGTATACTATTACAACTGCCAATCTAATGGTGTAGTTGATCTCATCACATCTTAAACCATCTTCAGCATGATTGATGCTTGTTGAACCTTTAATATGAATTGCTTACTGTTTTGCATGCATTCTCTCTTACCTGGCCTTGTCAAATCGAATATATTACTGATAGAAATTCAAACTTTTTTGATATCTTTGGTTCCCTGCATACGTTCTGTCTCAACGTCACCTTACCATTAGCTATCTAATACAGTATGGGTAAATGCAATTTAGACTAGATCCTAGGGTTTCTTTTCTCTCTTTTGCCTTGCTTGAGCTCCTTATCTACTTAACCATCCCTGTGAATGTTTCCCTCTGTAGTTATATCAAGCCTTATTGTTTTTGAGAGAGTTCTTCCATATTAAGTGAAGAGGCAATGGTAAAACAACTAGAATTTGGAATAATAGATGGATTCCAGGCATTTTCCCTTTGCCTAACCCGTCTGCCAATAACAGTCTTACTTATGTTTGTGAGCTAATAGATCCAATTACCCTTAATTGGAATGAAGATTTGATTCGAAATACTTTTGATGTCAACATTGTGAATGCTATTTGTAATATAATGTTTAACCCTAACTCAAAGGACATTATCCAGTGGACTCTAGAACTAGATGGTCATTTTCGACAAAATCTCTTTATCAAGCTCTCACTGACTTTTCAATTATGCCCAATTCCCCTTGGGATAAAATCTGGCCTATTAAAACAGCCCCTAGAACAAATAATTTTGTTTTCAAATGTATGCAAAACATAGTTTCATGTGCTGTTGTTACTTCCAGATTTATTGCTGATGTGCCAAATATTTGCCATATGTGTTTCGCTAATAATGAAACCCTAGAGCATATGTTGATTGAATGCCAATTTGCTAGAGCTACTTGGTTTGCTTCAGGTTTTAGTCCTTTTCCACCAGGTGTAAATACCCCTTCTGTCTAAGAATGGATAAATAGTTGGTTTGTTAAACCTTTAGGTTGGGATAGTAATTCTGGCTCATGGAGCGGATTTTGTGCAGCAATGATATGGCACGTCTGGAAAGCCAGAGGTGACAAAGTATACAAAGGCCTAAGGCCTAAACCAATCACCCATTTCGAAAGACGAAGCTGTCAGTTTTTGGAACAAAAATGATTTATACCCCGCGGGTTACACAAACACACACAACAAAGGGGTCACCACTGAACCGCAAAGCCCAACCCCCTACTTTTCAGGGGTGGCGCGTTGGTGGGGCCCGCGACTCTCTCTCACATTTTGGTTGTTTTTGTAACCCGAGGGATTGGACCCGCGGGGTATATATCATTTCTATTTTTGGAATGATAACAATAAGCATAAATATAATCTGACTAGACAACAACAGACAAATACAGCTGCTGTTATCAAAACCCGGATATGCCCCAAAGCTGGTAGAATTAAGATTAACCTAGCAGTTATTTGGA
>JAJJMA010015212.1:0-12884 GCA_023529015.1 Papaver nudicaule | reverse complement strand
TGTACGAGTAGAAAATCTGCATAGGTATTCAAGGTACCATATCCATCAGATCTACTCATACATACAGTAATTAGTTGAGATTCAATGGTGCGAAGACCACAAGAACAGTACCGAAGATACTAAGAACAGTGATTAAAGATCAAACTTATAACAGTAAAGGCAAAATATAAGAAGAATAGTATGTATTTCGATGTTGTGATTACATGAATATAACCCTAAGGAACCAGAGGAGATAACAGACCTAATCTCTCTCTTGCTGCTTAGACTAAACCCAAAAAGAATCCAACCCCTACAACGTTTTCCAAGCTCACCTTATATAGGCCGAGCTTGGGTGGTTTACAGCTAATAAAGACAAACGACTCAATCATGGTGGTGTCAGTCCCTGTCGAGTAAGGCGGTTTATTCACTCCGAGGTTGGGTCTGGGGCTTTGGTCCTTCGGCATGGTCCGAATCCTTTCCCTTCGAGTCTTCACTTCGTTCAGGTGTGACTTCTTCTTCTTTGGGCTTGTCCGAGATCTCGCTGTCAATCCTCTCGGCATGGTTAGGCTTCTTGGATGCGAGACACGTGTTCCGAGGGGTTTTACCCCCTACACTCAAGGTAAGGCCCAAAGAATCTATCAAGATTTTGACCGAGAGATGGACGGCGCAATGCGTAGAAGTCGCAAATGGGGCCTCGGAAAAGGACAAAGTACGAGCATACTTGAATGCACTTGACAAGGATCATCCACTGTATGATAAGCTCTTCTCCAAGTACGTAGAAACATTGCAAGATCTTCGAAAATATCAAAAGGAGATAATCACGCTGGAAGAAATCAAAACAAGCAGGCCTATGCAAAGAAATCATCTCGAAGCAAGTGCACTCGATAAACAACTTATAATTAGAGGAGCGAGATCATACCATGTGTAGATGGTGAAAAATGAGAGAGGGGCAAGATTGTCAAAACACTCTCGAAACCATGTCTTATTAAAGGCAATAGCCTATTCAGGCTCATCTCTATAGCTCAGAATGCAACCCATTCCATGAGCTGAATAAACTCTTTATGAGCTCTCTCTTATAACTCCGGTGGGGAGGGTAATATCATAGAGCAGTACTAATGATCTCACCAACATATTAAACCCATTGATCTGCCCAGAGTCAGGCCACTTAATGGTACACGGTGAAGAATCAACAGAGACGCATACTCATGGATTTCCTCTTTAATACGACTCAACATACGAGTCTTGGTGCAAACCTCGGAAATATTGAAGCCCCAGGCCGGTCCTGAGCTCTCTGAGAAGCATACACCAGCCTAAACAGGCCTAAGCAGACCTAATCCCAAATTCAGGATGGTCTAGCATACCATGGATAAACACGCCATGACCTCAAGTGTGTTGTAGCATAAGCACTCACACCACGACTAAGGTACATGCTGCCCAAAGTCGACCTTGGCCAGATGCCAAAGCCATAAACGCCACATAGCATGGCACCACAAACCATGAAGTCACCATGGATCCACGAAAATCCTACTTAGTCTGGCCAAAAGGCCAAGACCATAACGAGAAGCATAGTCGTCAACAGGCTGGCCTTGGCCAGAGGCCAAGGCCGTGGCGCCATAGTCCATGGCGCCACAGCAAGTGGACCTTGGCCAGAAGCCAAGGCCGTGGCGCCATAATCCCTGACACCACCTTAACACTACCAACGCCAAAGCGCGTCCAAGCTTGGCCTTGGGCAAAAGCCAAGGCCGTGGCGCCAAAGTGCATGGCGCCACAACAGGTTGGCCTTGGCCAAAAGCCAAGGTCGTGGCGCCATAGTCCATGGCGCCACAACAGGTTGTCCTTGGCCAAAGGCCAAGGCCGTGGCGCCAAGAGTCATGGCACCACACCAGCGCCTATGCGCATTCCAACACTTATGGCCTTGGCCAGACGGCCAAGGCCACTCCTATGCTCGTGTCCCAGAGGCACTGCACTCATGTTAGTCACGACGATTAGTCGTACGACTCTACTCTACTCAACTTAACTACGCAATATATGTGTACCACTCGCTCGAGACATCAAAACATCACACGGGGGGATAACTTTAGGGGTATTGGTCTGGCGGTCTACGGCAGATGAAAGAAACTGATGGAGATAGTGGGCAGTTACGAGAAGATGGCGCGAGTGGGCATGTTCCACACGACTCAGGCAGTTATGGAAACCAACGCATGTCCTCCACTCCTCCACTCTTCTACGACTTCCACCTTCTCTGTCGAGAGATTAGGGTGAGTCAAACTATAAATAGAGGCTTCCTCTATTTTCCAAGGCAGAACATTTTTAAGAACATCAGAAACGTCCAGAAACAACCAGAGCCTCAGAGAAAACACCTGAGAATCGAAACACGTTTCTAGCCTTGGAGATTTCCAGTCGACTTCACGACGGAGATCTTGAACTCTTACACCCAAAACACATCCTCAACCTGATCTCAAGTTTCTTCGCTGTTTCCCTCCCTAGACCAACCTCTATCCTCTCTGTGACCGAAGCAAGACGGGAACGGCCATCCTTGGTTTAGGCTTGTCTTGTTCGACTTTGATCTTCGAGCACTACGAAAGTACCCAGAGACGGTACATTGTTTTTCCAGGTAAAAACACCATGAATAATCAAGTAGGAGATTTTTCAAAAAGGGAAAGGTAGAACGATAACGGGAGATATGGAAACGAAGGCAAATTTGGTGATGGAAGATACAATGACAATAGGAGATACAATGACAGCAGAGGAAACGACTCCCGATGAGGTTACGAAGGAAATAACCCTTGAAGGGGATACGAGGGAAGCAGAAAATTAGGCATACCAAGATCGGGATTTACTCCATTTCAGGACAGAAAGCTTCCAAAGCTGTGTGTGCCCACGAAGTAACCCTCCGAAGCATCGAGCAGTCCGAGTCGGCAGGCGAGATCAGGTATCCAAAGAGCAGGGGAAATCAGCCAAATCACACAAGAAATTCGAGAGACTTCTGCGAATTCCACAAGTTTTATGGGCATTCTACTGAGAACTGCGTCACGGCACATGACCAAATTCATTATTTCATCTCAAAAGGAAAATTTAACCATCTTCTTGAACTACCAAACCCGCCCCCAAATCAGCCACAACCGAAGGAGGAAAAGAAGCACGAGGCGTATGTCATAACAATTGATCGAATTATTATGAGATACAATGATTGCAATTCGATAGTACATGCAGAAGTTAACGAGCGAAGTTTCAGAAGCAACATCACAAACATAATCCACAAGAAAGATTTCGAAGGAAAAGAGATAATGAGTGTGGTATCGAAACATCATCTCGAAGACTGGCAGAAGTAACCAGTTTTCTTTTCGGCAATGGATATCCCGGATGGTGGAAGATTAATGATCCATTGGTTATAACTCTGCATATCGAAGAATTAGCAATGCCGAGAATACTGGTAGACCTGGTAGTTCTGCCGATATACTCTTCGGCAAAACTCATGAAAAATTATTCGGAAAGGATGTTGCATTGGTCCGCTCTTCATACAATGTTTTTGGATTCAATGGAAAACCTTCGATGCTAAGAGGAGAATTGTCTTTAACAATCTATGTAGGAAAGATGGAGCTACCAACATCATTCTGCGTGGTTGATATAGATTCTCCATACAACGCCATTGTAGGAAGACCTTGGCTCCACAGCCTAATGAGGGTAGCCTCCACCCTCCATAGAAGAATTCGATTTCCAACCCCGCTCGGAATTGCAGAAATAGTAGGTGATCCCCTTGAAGCCTGTGTATGCAACGAGATGGACGTCTAGCAGAGGGAGAATTCGAAGCATGACCCCGCAAGCCAAAACATGCATCTAAAAATAACTGAGTCCAGCATAAAGGAATTCATCGCTGAGGTGGAAACAGGGATGGCTAGCGCCACCATGCAAAACTCGAAAACAACCCCAAAATTAGCCACAACACCTGCTAATAAGGGAAAAGGCCATTCCTTTGAAAACGAAGAACAATTCATGGTAGTAAGCGATACAACAACACCATCAAAATAAACAATGAATGAAGTAAGCTCGTCCAACGTCGGAAAGGAAATATCCAAGGAAGAGCCATTTTGGGCAGGGCCGTACGTTATTGAAAAAACGCTTGGATATGACACTTACAGCTTGATCAACCTCGAAGGACAAAGGTTGATCACCCCAGTTGAGGAAAGAGTTTGAAGCATCTTAATTAAAACTCCATATGTAACCAATAGGTATTTCGAATGCCATTAGTAGGAGAATAAATAAAGGAAAACTGCTCGACCTGTTATATTTCAAATAAAATTATTTTACATTTCGATATACTATACCTCGGTTCAAACTCCATATCCTACTCGAATAGGCACGGTGCGGTTCTCTCGACTCAAACTCCAGACTCTACCATATTAGGCGCATCTCCGAAGGCCTCGATGCCATATGAACAAACGGGCCATGATGCCATATCCCCCCTAGTTCCTTGACGCAATGAAATTAAAGGCCTTGATGCCAAGGCCCTGATGCCAATCATTATAAAAGTCCTCGAGCAGTAGGCACAGAGCTGATGTACATGTATCCTTAAGGGCCCTACGATCTACATGGCACAGTCCTCTACCCACAAGATACCCCGTTAGCGGTGGGTACTTTGCATCAAAGCTATATAAGCTAGAGGCATTTGGACCCACTATACGACCATGAGGACCTCTCTTTTGAGGCGTCGAGGGGATGATAAATGGGATTAACATCTGCCTTGTTGATACTAATTTTCCCATATCACACATCAACCAATAACAAGTAAAATAGCTATAATGAGGATTTAAATCAGTGGCCTTTGTCTTGCAACACCTCGGACATAACCACGGGGGTAGAAATATCACAGAAGGTATCTAAACTATATTAGCGTCATTCACTATATCAATATATAGGG
The DNA here is from genome assembly GCA_023529015.1 of Papaver nudicaule. Classification (NCBI taxonomy): domain Eukaryota; kingdom Viridiplantae; phylum Streptophyta; class Magnoliopsida; order Ranunculales; family Papaveraceae; genus Papaver; species Papaver nudicaule. The sequence goes on along the minus strand of JAJJMA010015212.1, from coordinate 7,987 downwards.
GAGGATACCGACCGAAGTCTGTAGTTTATCCAATACATATACTATGATGGCTTAAATAACCTTAATCATTCAGCTGCTCTCATTTCCAATGCTATTTAGATAGCAAATCCAATGAGTTAACTGTCGTTTTATGCAGAATGAATAGATGATCTCCACAAAATGAGATCCCTTGGGGTGATCAATACTAGAATGATAGATAACACAACGATGTAACGAGGTTCAGCACAGTTCATGCCTACATCCTCGGGGAAAGCTATTGCCATTACTCATATTCATACTATACTTTCTTATAATACTCTGGTGGACTAATGGATAGTGAGTATCCTCAGCGTATCCACCTAAAATTTTCTCGACCCCCACTCTCTCAGTGGAGTGGGGTATTTATAGTAGTTTATGACGGTTACCAGTTTTTGCTACACTTGGTTCTTTCTTCATTTGATGTCGTTTGTCAACAGCTGGATTTCTGGCACCGCCTTGATTGTCCACTCCTGATCGACACCTCTTCTGCAGAATCTATCTTCGTTATCCAGCTTCTTCGATGCTCTTGATGCGCTGGTTCTTATCCTTTGGTGAGTCACCACCGTTGGTGTGTCCATTTGGTGACTGACACGTCTCCCTATCCCTCTGCCGTAGTATAGGCTCGAGAGGTAACATCTTCAACACGCGTCCACCATGCCCAGACCTAGCTAGAGTAGGTTCATCATGACTTTCGGTTTCCGTCGCTCCTCGTGATGGGGTAAAGCGCGTGGAGGATGGATTCAGTACTTCGTCTCCATTTTTCACCGTGCCCCGAGTCTTAAGCAAGTGACCCGTGGCCATCGATATTTTGGTATTAACATGCCTTTAGGGCAGATGGAACCCCGAGGCAACTAATTAGCTTACACTCACGAGAATTGAAGGCGAATTACGCAGCCGAGGGACCTCCTTCGAAATTTTAAAACATAGTTTCGAGGAGGAGCTACCAAGAACAAGAGGGTCGAACTCTAGGCCGCGATAGGAGAACAGTACCATGTCTAAGCTTCAGCCTTGACCGGCACTCCCCCATCGTGCTACTTTATTATCGAGACCCAGAATAACAGCTACCCACCATAAGATTCCTACTTTACTTAGGTTAAATGGGTATCAGGACACCACCATGTCCTCTCGGAAGATACTTAGTATCTTCGGTACTCACCTAACGCACTGAGGCAAACGGGTACCTAGTTCTCGATAGCCAGTGTTTGCTTTAAACCAGGCAAGTAGCTCAAACCTTTGGGGAGGGTGGTCGTAATCCCCCACTAGCTTGGTCTACTGCCTTCCACATCGAAGTAATCCCTGGAGTTTCGCCTTGAGTAACCGTAGGAAGCCCAGAATTTGCAAAGTAAACTTCGTGCCTAACCACGAGTTGTTGGGTAAAAAATATAATGTAAGAAAAGGAACGCTTGATAACAAAACAAAAAAAAATTCTTCTATTCGAAACAATGGCAGGTACAAGTATGGCTGATAAGCAACTTAGGAAATCTATTCAAAGAACAAAAAAAAAAGATCAAGGACAAGAAGACTCGCTCCTAAACATTAGAAGAGGGTCCACCAGACGAAGAATCAAGGCGAGGAGTAGGAAAAATCTTTATCGAGTCCCAAAGTTCTTTCTCAGATTCTAAGTGTTCTTCACGAGTCGAAAGTAGAGGACTCTTCCTTCAAAGGAGTATCCTCCTTCATAGGTTCAACATCTTCTTCTTCACTATACTCTAGTGTGGATTCTTGAAATAGATAACTATTTTCCTTGTAGTTGGCGTCAAAAATAACACCCTTTCCACCTCCAGTATTTCCTTTACCAGATTCACTAAGATTCACTGGCTCGGCACCCTAGCCGACATCCTCAATTCCCTTTCCATCTTCTGCCTCGACATCACTCTCGGGGTCGTCTTTCGAACAATCCTCGGGATGCTCTCCCGAATCTCCTGGAGCACTACCATCAGAGTCATCATCATCATTACCATCGTCAAAATCTCTGTCCTCGGACACACTCCTTGGTACACCTCTTCGACGCAATTCTTCTCTAACTAGTCTCACAAAAACTTCATGAGGAAGCAAATCTTCATCGTCGGGAAGCTCCAAATCAGAGTCGTCTACACCAAAAACTCCATAACCAGCAGGTTCAACTGCGATATTTCTAAAAAGAGATCGACCATGTTTTCGGCAGGCTTTACTCGAAGCCAAGGAGGTAGTCAGTGCTGATCGTGCGAGCAGTTCTTTGGCAGTTTCTCCATGATTAATCTGAGAGCACATAATGGCGAAGGCATTAATAATATTTCTCAAACTTTCTTCACACTGACGGCGAAAATCACGCTCGGCGGCTAGATCCAGGGTATTTCTCTCTGCATCCTCCGAACGACGTTTTCACTCGTTCTCCAGCTCTCGGGAATGTCTATAATTCGCATCAGCAGTTCGAAGTCGGCGTTCCTCGGACAACTCTCGGGCAAGGTCCTTGGATTTCCTTTCAAACTCCAATTTTTTAGTAGATTCTTCAACCAGCTGAGCAGCACTATCATCCCTCGTGGATTCAGCATTTGCAACCTTCTGTAGTAAATTGGCCTCGATGCCTGCAAAAGGAAAAAGTTGATATATCAGATCCCATTCAGGGAACACACAAAAACATCAAAACAAGGTGTCAAGATAAGTATCATACTTTCTTTCACAATCATATAATTTATAACTTCATGCTGATTAGTAAAACGAGGTTGGGCAGCTCTTTCCCTAATATCCTCAGTCGAATCCCATCCCAATTTGGCAAGTTCAAGTCGATACTCATCGGTCAACCGAGAAAAGTGGTCTTTTGAGGTGTTATCCTTCGCAAGATTTTTGCTTATTTCATTACAACCCTCCTTCAAACCATCATTATGTCTGGTCAACTCTTTGTTAGCATTTTTTAAAGTTGATACATGCACTTTCAAATTCCTAATATCTTCTTCTAAATTTTCAATCACCACCCTACCAGACACACCAACCGAATGCTCCCTGCGAGCGCATCTCACTCTCGTGTCAATCGAGTAATATCCAATTGAAATTGATGCTTCTCTCTGGTACTTTTCTGATTTTTATTCTTTTCATAATTGAGTAATTGCTCAGTTTTGACTCTTCTTCTCTTCTCCTCGGCTAAAAGACCCTCAGCTTCTAAACTTTTCCTCTTATAATAGTCTCGGTCATCCCGAGCTTCAGACCTCTCTCTCGTAAGCCGCTCGACTTCATCTCGGCGACCCTTGTCAACCTCGTAGGCAACGTTGGTATACTTACGACTCTCTTGGGAGTAAGTACTAAGAGCTAAGTTAGCTTGGTGAAGTTTTTTCTTCTCCTCTTCTAATTCTCCTTTTAAAGCAATGATAACAAGCGTTTCAGCATAAAAAATTATGAAGGACAGAAAATTCACAGGATACAAATTCATACCTATTAGCTTCATCTTCTCGCGAGCGCTGCGAGTCTTTTCCTCGTCAAGCTCCTCCTGCATTCGAAGAAACTTCCGCTCAAAATACTCAGCTTCACCAAATAAGCCAAAGGAGTAGCCAAAGAGACCTGACGCATGATGATCGCCCTATCAAACAATAAAGGAATATATATCAGCATAGCTTGACTTAAGAAAAGGCAACAAAACATAGAAATAACGCCACACTCACCATTTGAAGCATAGCAAGACTTTCTTCATAATAAAAGGGAGGATTACGAGGGTCACAATTCTCTCCAAGACAGTCGCCCCCAAACTTCTTACAGAAATCAGGACCAAGAGGATAATGCAATGGATCAGAGGCATGAGACTTAAAAAGTGATGAAACCTCCAGGGAAAATTCACTGGGATTATGATTCTCTCGAAGCGCCTCCTTAAATCTCTTGGCGGTGTACGACTAGACGTGCTTACCAGCGAAGCTCGGAACAGGTGCGAACTTAGAACTACGAGGACAACTAAGAACTATATTCCTCGAAAGATTAGTGCCAATAGTTGTACCATCCTTTCGAGGAAGTAGAACATCAACCAAAGAGACGGCCTTTCCCAAGGGTTTGGTTGGCACTTCGACTGAGGCAATGGTCGAAGTAGGAGCAGCAACCATGCAGCAGAAGCAGATGCAGTAGAAGCCGAGGCAGGTGCACTCGATATAACATTACAAGACATAGTGGCATCATCCTTCTCAGAAGCATTAATAGAAGATGACATGTTAACAACCTTCGAAAGTGATAGCTTATCCGTGATACCCGCTCCCGCATCATCACCTAGTGGTTTCATAGATGCTTCATCCTTAATCGTTGAAACGGCCTTGGAGGGTTTCTTATACACAACCTTCTTACGAGGCTTAATGGCCCTTTTCTTCACCCCAAATTCAAAATCCATTGAGGCATCATCCAAACTTAAAGATGTAACACGAATAGCCTCACCCTGCAGGAGAAAATCCGTCTTCCTCAGGGAAAAGATCGAGGCAAGTATTTATACTCTAAATAAAAAACATCCCAAGCTAGTTAGTATTTGTTACCTGATCCATAGTCTCCTCTCTTGCACGGGCACGCTTTAAGTTTCTCGGAACATCTTCAGAAGCACCTTTCCCCTTTTGTAAAGCCTGGCGAGATAGCTCCCTCTCTTCATCAGAGAAATGAATAGTAAAGAGGTGCTGGGTCGAGAATTGGTGATCAACTTCGAACTCTAAGCGAGAAAAAAAAAGCCCGAGTCTTTCCAACCGAGAAGAATGAGACCAGTAAGCAGCACGGATTCCGAGTACCAGTCCTCATCCACTGAATAATCTGGAAACTTTGGTATTATGTTCACCTTCCCCTTCACAGTTCTGAACCGAACACCCCAGGGGGCAGCTTCGTTATCAAGAGTTCGAAAAGTTCTCAGCGGTAAAATAATACTTTGCCACTGAGCCGGCTTCAGAATTATCCTCGGAATGAGAAATCCACTCGTTGATCAGCTGAATCGAGCTACAAGTAAGCTGCATTATCCCTCGAGGACTGGACAGAGAGCAAAGGATCTTAAGGAACAAAGGGATAGATGGTTGAAAAAGCTAGGGAATCAACCAGCAAAAATCTGATGGAACGTAACTAGAAGCTTCTCCTCGCCACACTGAAATTCTTCAACCAGCTCTGGAGTCAGCCGGCCGCCGGGAGCATCAACGGCCCTTATGCCAAAAGAGTCTGACTTAAAACCTAAATTCCTCATCTTGGAGATGAGATCCTCGATTTTAGAAGGAGAAGCCATAAGAAGGAAAGGGGAGAAAAGGGGGAGAAAAAACAAGAGTATGGCCGGCACCGGAAGTTGCAGATGTGAGGAGATTGAAAGACTAAAAGGCAACAGAAATGAGGAAAGACTTGACTTTAGGGGGTGATAAGCAAACTAAGAAAAGGGGTAACAACGAATTTCGCTGAAGGAGCACTTGATCAGAAGATTAAACTTAGGGTTTTCGGAAAGGCTAAGAAGCCAGAGTTAGAGAAGAAGAGTACAAAAGAACTAAAGTTTTTTAGAGGGAGAAAATAAAACCTAAATAGTGGAGAGAAACCGACACTACCAGTCAGAAGGTCAAAAGGTAGCTAAAATCTCGGGAACATGCGTGTCATAAAACGTCACTTCAAGCACATAGTGGGGCACGTGTCACGAAGCAGATATCGAAGTAAAACATTTCCTTCCCGAGCATCTTCGATATTAGGAAAGGAAAGAGGCAAACTGTAGGGGTATAAAACTAGTAAGTCACTCGTCAGCCTTTCGATAAGGGAAGCTCAGCTCGAAGCATCTATAAACAATTTGTGACACGATAAAGGAAGACGCCGAGAGCCTAAAATCAGGTACCTTCGAGGTAAGAAACACCTCGAGATATAGAAGAAACATCTGGCTTCGAAGAAAAGGTTCCGAGAGAATGCAAAATACCTCGAAGACATTCCGAGGACCACCGATCTACTCGACAATCACTGACACCACCATAATTGAGTATTTTGTTTTATTAGCCGTAATCCACTTTCGGCCCAGCCTATATAAGGCGAACTCGAACTCCATTGTAAGGGTTGAAATTTTTGGGTAGTCTTGAGACATGTGAGTGGGATTAGGTTAAAATCTCCTCAGGTCTCCAAGCATAATTTCTATGTAGCATGTAGCCAGAAATATAAGCTTAACGATTTTTATGATCTTCTCTTTGATTATGCACATATGAGTTTGTCTCAATATAGTTTATTTAATCTCGTAATCATCTTTGTTACAAGCAACGTACCGTAAATAATCATTTGAATGTATGAACTTCATGGATGTTTGGTGTAAAGTCTCTATGCAGATTTTATACCAACACACGGATGGTGGATTAAGGTGGACTTGTCGTTATTGATGATCTGTCCAGCCGAGGTAGAGTAAGCGTGTAGCAGTTGTTGTAGATGCTGGCAGCAACGCCTGGATTCTTTACAGGTGATAAGGAGGTCATCCGCATACATTAAATGTAATACTGGCGGTGCTTTCCTCGAGACTCGGAGGCCTTGAATGTTCTTCAGCCGCTCCTGATGTGCCAGATTGGTGGATAAAATTTTCGCACAGATAATGAAGATGTACGGGGAAAGTGGGTCCCCCTGTCGGATTCCCCGATTAGGGGTGATGTATCCATGTGGAGTGCCATTCACATTAATGGAATACGTAACCGAGGCAACACACTTCATGATGTAGTCAACGAATCCTGTTGGAAACCCAAGCGCTAAGAACGCTCGCCGGATGAAACCCCAATCTAGACTGTCACAGGCGTTTCAGATATCCAATTTGAGTGCGATTTTGGGCTCTTTGTACCCTTGCAATATTAACGGTACCCTATACATTAGTTATGTTTAGTTTCGGTTATACTCCCTCTGTTCCATTTTAAGTGTCTTAATTATTATTTTCATTTGTCCCAAAAATGTACCCAACTTCTAATTATATCTGTATTTTTCCAACAAACTCTCAAATATACCCTTAAAAATAATCTAGATAAATTGGAAACAAATTCATAAATACATATTCTTGTGACAATATTTAGATTCTTTTTTTCCTTTTATAGTTATCAAAAATAAAGTCATATATTTTCTCTTTATTATTTCCTACCTTAATATATATATTTATTTATTCTCTCTATATGTAATAAGGGTACAGTAGGAAATTCATTTGGTCTCCTTATTTTTTTGACTTAATCAAAGCGGTCATTAAAAATGGGACGGAGGAGTAGTTAAAATAATTTAAAAAAAAATTATGAGGATCGGTTTCCTAATGAGTTAACTATGCTTCACCGATTCTCCCTAAGTTCTTCATCATCAACCTCCAATCTCACCTTGCATGACTTCTTCACCAGTCAATCCGGCTAACCCTCACCCTCAAATTAATTCCTTAAGCTTCTATGGTCCTTTCTGCAACCTTTTTTCCAACTTGCATGTTAAATTTCCCAACCTACCTTTAAGATGCGTTTCAGCTACAACCTGAGAAATTCTTCTCACACCTAATCATTATTGCTGCCTTAACTATGCTCTCGCATCGATTCAACCACATGCAGAACTTCAAAGTCCAACCTGAACCGCAAACCTGTTCTTTTTGCCTTCTATTTAACAGGGTTTGTCTGTCTTTCCTTTTCGACTTTTTTCATGCATCTGCTGTTATTGCAGTTGCTACATGGTTTCTCTCGCTAGCGCATGCTAGTTTTTCATGGCTTTCGAGTTTTGAACACCGTTATCGAGAGAAAAAACATCACTCCAACTTTAAATTCAGATCCCCTGACGGACAAATTCCAACTGCTAATCGTCGGAATTCTGGAAAACGAAAAGGTAAGAACCGCAACCATGAACCCCCTTTTAAACCACCTGCTTCAAACTCTATCCATCCTATTTTCTCATACTGGAACCCTAACCATCCAGAAAACTTTGATTCTAAATCATCTGTCAAACCTAAATTTCAACCCTTTTACAACATGGAAACCTTCTTAAACCAACAGACCTACCAAAGTGTCGCACTCAAAGTTTGTGTTTCTACACCTAC
>JAJJMA010015208.1:0-22013 GCA_023529015.1 Papaver nudicaule | reverse complement strand
GCCAAAGAAAAATTTACAAGGCTCAATAGCCATACGCTGAGGCAAAAGTGCCAAAGAAAATTCACAAGGCTCAATAGCCATATGCTGAGGCAAGATTGCCATGAAAGTCATACGCCGGGGCATAACGAAACATTTTAGATGACTGACTAATAGTAAATCTGGCTAACTGGTGCTATAACTCCTGACGCGTTACTTGTTGATCTGTAAGTGCTGGCAGAAAAATATAAGACTCCAGGAGGCACTAACCACCCTCTTGGCAAACCTACCATTTATAATAGATCGCCGACGGGCACAAGTAACAATGTATAGCGAAAACGGGTGCGATGTGGCTAAGAAAGAATGCTGTCAGTTCATCATTAAAATAAAATGGATTCGATTATACCGGCGGAAACAAACAAAAACAAAAATAGCAAAAGCACAAGATAGAAGAACATACATTCATTAAAGTTTCATAACAAGAAGTGGGAGATATGAATATATCTCCTGATAAACAAAAACATGAAAAGCTAAGAGTTATCTAAATTATGCTTGATGACTAGAAGATGAAACATTCGTCAAGACTTGCACTTCTGGAGGTTTCAAGGGATTGTCAACAGCCATACTTGGATCCTTAACAGAAGCGTCGTCATTTTCTTCTCTACCCTCAGTGGAAACTGCACCCTTTTCTTGGTTTGACCCGTTGGCACCTTTACCGCCATCTTGATGAGAATCTCGGCCTTTTGGCTGCAAATCTTCGTCATCTTCGGCGTCCTCTTCTTCACCACTTTCCTCTCCAGAATCTGACTCACTGTCTATGTGAACGGTATCTTCAGCGTTATCTTCATTGTCAGCAGCAACAGGAGTAGTCTCCGTGTCAGGAGGAAGGCGGCCAGGGGCGTAATCCTCTGGAATATCCATATTGTGATCGGGGCAAAACTTTGCCAAATACATCTGAATAGCAAAAAAACCGCTCATCCTTACATCAGCGGCATATTGCTCTTCTTGTGTTTGAGCAGACTTCCTGGCAAGATTCAGTTCGGACTGAAGAGACTCATGCATCTTTTGAAGTTTCTTGGACTTAGAAGATTCAGCCTCAAACTTCTGCTTGTACTCCTGGAAAGCCTTAACATCATACTCCAAGTTGGTAATCTTACCAGTACACTGCAAATGCTCAGTTTTTAAGGCATGCATCTTATCTCCACACGATTGATGCTCTTTCACTTGCTCTTCTAGCTGAGCAATTCTAGTAACACATTCTTGGTATTCTTTCAAGGAGGTTGTTTGTTCTTCCAATTGGGATTCCAGCTTCTTGTATTTCTCTGAGGATAAAGAAAGGTATAGTATTAGTGCTGAGGCAGCAACAAATTGGGAACTTAATAGGAAATTGAAATCCTAAGGAACTACCTTCTAGACCGTTAACATACTCATGAATACCCTTTTTGGCAACACTTATTTCATCAAGTTTACTCAAAACTTCTTGATCAGAACAAGGGCTAATGGCTTGTTTGATTTTGAGTCTAAGGATACTATTCTCTTCATTTAGCTGCCTAGCACGATCTCCATGAATTTGGGAGAAATCTTTATGGTGTTGAATTTCACCTCGGGCGGTATCTCTTTCAGCGGTACGACAAACCAATGTAGATGATAAGCGGGAAATGGTGGCCTCCTTATCCTTTTGTTGGGTGGTTATCTTCATATGATCCACAATAGCTTTTTCCTTGGCCTTGCGTTCCAATTCAGCTAAGCGAGAGGCGTTGTCAAGCTCACTTTTTGTCCATGCCACATCCGCTTCAGAAACTTTGAGAAGATGGTCAAGATTTACATTAAGGTCAGTGACACGGCGTAATTCTCGGCGGTACCATCTAAGATCTCGGTCAAAGTCAAGTAGCATGTTACGCTGATTAGCGTTAGCGCTAACCAGCTTATCTATTTCAATCTTAACTCGCCTCGATTGACCGTCATCATGTTGCTGGCGACCTTATAATAGACAGGGACTAAAAGTGGGAAAAAGAAGACGGCGGAATATAAAATACTTAGAGAAAACAGAAGAAAAAGGCTAACCTTGAAGTTCTTTATGTTCTTTTTTCTCCTTATTGTAGTAATACCGGAGTCGATCACTTTCCTTCTTCTCCTTTTCCAGTAGAGCTTTACTCTGCTCTAGATTCTGCTCTAGTTCGGCTTTATCCTGGCGAAGGTTGTCGCGTTCTTGTTGCAATTGAGCATTCAACGTGATACCACCAAGATTGCGCTGAAAATCCTGAGGAATAAGAGAAACTGATATAGTTAGCAATGAAATTTTCAACGGGAAAGTTTAAGGACAAGACTTAGGCAATAAGGTACCATGACGGCGCTGCAGAATTGTTCGTAAGGGGTAAGATGAGAGACGGTGGTAGTAAGCTCGATGGGTTTCAGCGTTAACCCAGGCTCACTTAGTTTGCTCATTGATTCTAGATAAAGAGTATTAGAACCACTTTCATCCTGAGACAACAATTTGGCAAAGGAATCCACTAATTTGTTGGGCGGTAACTGAATCTCTGTGGAACTATTGTCAGCAGAAGTGCAAGGTAGAGTGTTCAAAGAAAGAAGGTGATGAAGAACTGAGACAACATTATTAACAGCTGAGGCAAAGACCGGTTCAGCCAGATTATTTGACTGGGCAGGAGTTTGCATTTCAACGGAATGCTCGCCGGTAGTATCAACATTAATCTCAGCGGTACCTCGTCCAGTGGTGGCAGTGTCTGAAGTAGTAATTGGTGGAGTTGTAGGAATTTCTTCATATACCTTGTCAACATGATGTTCATCAGCAGGTTTCTCAGGCTGGTCCTCAGAAATGGGATCGCTGACGATATTTGGATTGCTGGATTGGTTGTTTTTCTTGGAAGCAACTGACTTTTTGACCTTTGGTAACTTTTCACTGTTCTTGGAAGAGTCGCCGTCCTTCTTCTTGGAAGATTCATTATTCTTTTTCTGGGAAGACCCGCTGTCCTTCCTTTTGAAAGAGCCGCCATCTTTCTTAGCAGCAGAAGTAGACTTGACGTTGTCATCTTTCTTGGACCCAGCAGTAGGCATACCAGGGAGTGCACCAAGGGTGGCTTTAACACGATCTATCGCGCTGAGGGGCTTCTCTGGCTTGATTTTCTTCTTAGGTGGCTGTGAAAAGGAAAATCATCGTCAACTGTTAAGCTAACAAACAGAGGCAAATATATACATATATTTCAAAGGCAGTAGTAAGATGTTTGTTACCTGAACATCGTCTCCCTCTTTTCCTTTTCTCTTTGTACCTTTCCCTTTTCTAGGTTGCTTGCAAAACTCAGGCTTTTTAGACCAATGACCTTTATCAGTGACAACAAACTCGCCATTCTTCTTGAGATACTGGTTTTCTTCATCCCAGCGAACAGACCAAAAATCATGCTTGGCTAGAGCAGAATGCTCAGGGAGGAATTCCTCACGAGGAATAGTTTTATTCTCATCTTTAAAACCTTTGAGCCAGGGACCTTCAACTTGGCAAGGAATATCACCCCAATGATTATCAGTTTTATGGCGGACAGAGGGTTTTTCAGTGGTAGAGGTTTCCTTGTCAACATCTCTTAGAAAATTCTTGTCATTATCGAAACCTCTTCTTGATTCAAGGCGGTATAACCATGGTTCGCCGGCTCTGAGGCTGGGCTTCACTTGATATTGAGCTAGGAAATTCTCAACGGTGTATAGTTCTTTGTCGACAAAGGCAGGATCCCTGGTGAATTTAGGATAAAGGGTGTGGCCTTTACTACGAGCAACCCATTCATACAATATACGAATAGAATTACCAGAAAGTTGGGCGGGATGCTTGTTTATATGCATCAGCAACTGAAGAAGAAGAGGATTGGCAGGATCATAAAGAGGAAACTGGTACCCAGCTCTGATCTGGCCCATATATATGACTAAGTGATTCTCATCTTGGCCTTCCTGGCGGATATGCTTCAGGAGTAATGGGTCAGAACACATAGTGACGCCGTCTAGAGGCGAAATCTTAAGAGATGGAATAATGGCATGAGAGGGAGTGCAATATCCTTCCCAGTCATCACCCCAAGATGGTTTAGCGCTGAGATCTGAAGATTCTTCGCCTTCAGGTTCTTGGTTCTGAGAGCTTGAGGAGGAGTCAGCGTCTTCATGATTGGACCCTTGCTATTGAGAAGATGAATCAGGATCAAAGGAAGAATCAGTTGAAGCCATACGACAGCCGGAGAAGATGAAGATTGATCGGAAAACGGAAGTTGCAGAGGCAAAAGATGCCGGAATAAAAGGGAGACAGATAAAAAACGAATCTGAGTGATGGAAAGAATAAAGCAGTGATTTTGAAGAAGTTTCACACTTGTATGAAGCTGAAAAGAGGCGGAAAGTGGTGGTTTCAGGCGAAGCAGCGGCGGAACAGCGACAGTTAGGGTTTAAGAGCAGTAAAGAAGAGAAGAAAACTGAGAAGAAAAGTAGGTTAAGTGATGAGAATCAGGGTATTTATAGGGAAGGGAATCTTGACGGGTTGAGCCGGTTGCAGGTCATAAAGCAGCTCCGACATTTGCGGCATGCCGCTGTACGTGGAGAAAAGTACTGTCAGAAGAAATGTGCTGGCATTTTCAGCGGTTTGAGAATTTCATCTTCAGCGACTAAAGTCTCTAAAAATGAAAGAGGCAAAATGTAGGTGTAGAAAATGCCTTAGGCCAATTTAAGTAAGAAAAGATTTGCACTAAGGAGGGCATCCATAAGAAGTGAAGTGTGGCGACAGCGACATCAGTCAGCGGTATTCTCCTACAAAGGAAGGGACGTTGAGAAATATTTGGATACAACGGTATACATCAAGGTAGTATCAGCGGTATGGCTCCGACAAAAGCTGAATAAGTTGGTTGAGCATTTAAGGTTGAGCAGAACGGTCAGATTGTCAGAGTTGACCTGTTGACTCAGTGGGTTCTGAGTCATTGATCTTATCTAATGTAGAGGAAGGACGCTGAAGAGAGGAAGGAAGGCGCTGAGAACGTAAATGAAGCACGGCGGTAAGGCGGTGAGAAAGAAGACAAGTAGTGTCAGAATCATGTTGTTTGTATTAGCTGTATTCCATCATGTAATCAGCGCCTATAAAAGGCCATGTATCACAACTGAAAAGAGGGTTGGAAAAAGTGATTGCTAGGGTTTGATGTATTGAGAAGAATTCCTTCTTCTCCTTAGCTCAAACTTGTGGTAAGATCTTGTGTTTACTGTAGAGAGAAAGTCCTTAGCAAGGTGAGATGCAAGGATGTTTTAATGATAATCTATACTTGAGTGTGTTGGTTTACCTTTGTACATATTGTTCTTATGGTTTATGTTGGCGATTATAACTCTTGTTTATGATATGGTGTTTGCATATATGCTTATGATGTTTTGCTCTAAGTATGCATGTTATGTTATGTTTTTGGTCTTAAAATAGGGGTGTATTGGTAAAATCTCTACTATGGGGATTTTACCAACTACAACCGGACAATGCCCTAACAAGTAGCCCCCGCGTTTTTCAACCCAAAAGGCATGACGACATAGTAGAAACACCAGAAAGGTGTTTGGAAGGCAGTCTTGTGCGCGTCGACGGCAGCTATCCTGATTTGGTTATAGCCGCTATAACCATCCATAAATGAAAACATCTGATGATTGCTCGTGGCGTCTATTAACATGTCGACGTTTGGTACTGGGAACTCGTCCTTGGGGCACGCTCGGTTTAAGTCTCTATAGTCTACGCAGCAACGAATTTTACCGTTCTTTTTCACTACTTGGACGATATTTTCCAACCATGGTGCATTCTTTATGGGATCGATGAACTTTGCCTATTTTAAACGTTCGACCTCTTCTTTAATAGCTAAAGCGACCTCCTGGTGGAAGACGCGACTCCTTTGTTGTACTGGCCTTGCGCAGGGGTCCACATTTAATGTGTGAGCGACTAACTCGGCGTCGAGTCCGGGCATTTCACTATATTTGTAAGCGAATACGTCACTAAACTCTTTTAGTAAATTTATCATATCCTCTCGCTCTTGTCCTACTAATGCCTTACTGATTTGGATAAGGCGCTTCTCCTCACCTCCGATATTGACTTCCTCTAGCTCGTCCAAGGAGGGTATCGGGACTGACTCTTCTTTTTCCAAGGAATCCTTAGTGACTATGTCATCTTCACTCGGAGGCGGCGCCGTTTCTTCCGCTGCTGCTACACATGGTTGACTTGTAGGAGCCGCCTCTGCTAATTGCTATAACTGATATACGCGTTTACCGCCCTTGGTCACCACAAGCTGGAACTGCGGCTCCGCGCCCACCTTCTGCCTTTTGACTTCATTCAAGTTTCCGAGCCGCTTAGGATCAAAAACCGACACCTTGTATTCCTTGTCCTCTCTTTTGGTTTTCGCCGCGTTTAGTCTGGTGGGGTCGAAAACCGACGCTTTCTTGTCTTCTTCCCATTTTGGCAGCGGAATCATGTGCGACGATCCTATTACGGCTTTCTCGTCCCACTCCGTCTTATCATAGAATGCCGCTTCCGCCATGTACCTGTACGCCTCTTCCGGCTCAAAAGGATTGTTAGTGGCTGGTATGCGGTACTGTCTTCCTCCGATATTGGTCTTGGCGTATTGGTGGTACGTTGACGCCACTACCCGATGATCTCTGATCCATCCTCGCCCTAACAGTAAATGGAACGAGGTATGGTCATCCAGCACGTGGAACGACACAGTTGACTTGATGGGGCCGACTATGACAGTGAGGCAAATTACTCCAATGGTATCCTGAGTGTGTCCTCCAAACCCTCTCACTGTAGTCTTCCGTGCTCTAACGTCTTCTTTGGGTATCCCGAGTAGGTCCAAGGTGTGTATGGAAATGAGATTTAAGGAAGCACCACCGTCAATAAACACCCTCCTTAGTTGTTGCTTGTTAATGGGCGCGGTTAAGTACATCGGGCGCAGGTGTTCCCCAGGGATGCAAATGTCATTATCATCGAATGTGACACCTCCGATAGATAAAGCTTGATGACCCGCGGCTATGGCAGCAATCGCTTGAGAAGCTTCTCTCATCTGGTCCTCGCTGAACCCTAGTGAATCAAAGAACTGTTGGGCAAGGATGGTCTTCGAAAACTGAAAAGCGACCCCTCCCGTGCTTTCAAAAGCTGGCCTGGTGGTAGTCGCCTCGCATGCTTCTTCCTTCGTGCTTTCCCAGGGCATCCAGTCTTCATCGCTCGGGTCATGGGAGATTATCATCACGTCATGCTTTGGCAGCGGATCCTTGTCTATCTTCTGACGTCCGAGGTCGATTTCCCCCGCTTTCTCTTTCTTCCAGAAGGCGTTTCGCACCCCATAACAATTGAGGACATAATGGCTCACTCTTCGGTGGTAAGGGAAGTAACGCTCATGAGCCTTATCCACCGTGTTCTGGTCCACGACCACTGGTGGCAAAACGATTTCCCCGTTGGCCAGCCATAGATTCAACAGGTTCTCAATTTGATCTTTGGTGCAAGGCATCGGCGGCGGTATGGGTCTTTGATTGTTGGGTCCGTTAAATGTGCGCCCGCCTTGCGGTCCTGTATTCTGATAAGACTGGGGTTGCATCGGCCGCTTGCTTCCTGGAGCGAAACCACTATTAGATGTTGCTCCGCTCAGCACATTGACCGAGTTGTACCAGGTTTGCTCCATCCTGGCCTGGTGGAATATCCCAAGGCAATCCGCCACGCGGACCGTGGCTTCCTCCAACTCCACAAATGTCTGAAATTGAAAATTTGATAGTGCAAAGCGCAAGGTCGCGGTCATCTTTCCTACACAAATTTCTACTAGCCTGTTTTCCGGCACGTCTTCACTTAGTTGAAGCGCATGATTTCTGAAGCGCGTAATGTACGTCATGGGATCTTTGTCGATTCCCATAGTCGTCCGCGCTAGGTCTAGAGTGGTGACCTTTCGCCGGGCTGAAAAGAATTTTTTCAGGAATAGCCGCGACATCTCTTCCCAAGTCTCAATGCTCTCAGCTTTCAAGTTGTCGTACCAAGTATAGGCGGTGTCCACCAGTGATTTTGGAAATTCCCGCATGCACATGTTTCCGTCTAACGCATATTGATTCATCGCCGAAAGGAAACGACTCAAGTGTTCCCGCGCATTGCCTTGTTCAGAGTATACTTTAAACTTAGGTGAGGTATATTCAGGCGGCACCTTATAGTTCATCACTGCCTTTGGGTATGGGGGATCCAGCAGACTGTACTCGTTGTCTTGTTTTGATACGCGGTAATGCTCCTCAATATACTGAGCAAAATCCTCCTTGGAAATCCCTCCGCTGAACCCGCTTGAATTAGACATATGAGTTTCCTTAGTGACCGCTGACCCGGGCTCGTGAGCGCACTTTTTGCTTCTCGGCTCCTCGGCCATGGCGGGCTGAACTGGTGCTGACGCGCCGCCTTTCTGACTCATCAACGTCACTAGTTGTTGCTGCCTCTGCGCGTGCACCGCGAACTCCTTCTGCATGTCTTATAAACTCATTTCTTGCGCTTGGTTGCTACCTGACGCGCCAACTCCTCCCTTGCTGCCTTCCGCTTGCGTAGCTGGCGTGCTTTGAATCCCCACCGATACTTTTTCGATCCTTCTTGCATCCTCAGAGTCGCTATCAGATGGATCGTGGTCCACCACCACGAACTGTTCATCCTGCTCTTCGACGCGCTCGATACGTCTTCCTGACACAGTTGATGCATCTTGTTCCGCCTGCATCCCGCTGGACTCGAAATCGGACTCCCACTGTGGTCGCCAAATGTGGAGGGGTGAAGGTGAGAGTCCGGTCCGGCTCACAGAGGGTACTGTTTGCTTTCTCTCATTCTCTCTCTCTTTCTCCCTTGGTGATTCTTGTCTATCCAAGCTTACCCTTTTGGGTTCCCTTTTAGGGCTGTTTATAGAGTTTTGTTCCCTCATTCTCTCATGCCATGTGTCCTTTCCTCCTTTATTTACATGTTTGCCATTCATCATACTTGGCCCCCTTACTTGGGCCTTCTATGTGGTCTAAGTATGGGCCTTCATGGCCCCAAATGGACTTGGGGTATCCACAGTCAACGAGATAATGATTTAGAATGAAATCATGGACACTTTATTTATCAAAAGAAACTAATTTTCAAAATCTATTTAGTCACTACAAGGACTAATAAAATAGGCTAACAAGCCGGGTGCGCACCCTTAGATCTTTTGTGTCCTACCGTAATCCATCTACAAGTGGAACGACTACAAATTTTGGAGATTATTTCCATGAGAAAAAAATTGAAATTACTCGATATCCCTCGGGAATGCAGCAATTCCTCATCTGATTGGTATTTACCAAGGTAATTAGAATCGCACGATTCGCGACTCACCTCTTACGACTCACTCCGTCCATATAGAAAAAAGCACTGAATCCCATTTAGAATCGTTTTTGAAATGAATCGCTCCAATTTGATTCGAATCGTGTCGATTCACGCTGAATCGAAAATTTCACGATTCAAAATTTTCCAAATCAGATGGTAACAAGAGCTTGGAAAGATGTTCGTAGATCGGTATATAAAAAATTCACGATTCAAAATCCAACTGAGTGTACCCCTCTTTTCCCTGCAATGAATGAGCATCAGTATATAGAAGTTGATCATCATCTTCTGGAGTTTACCTGAAAGTTTGCGATTTGAATTTTCCACGATCTGCACATTCCAATTAAACCAAACGCTGCAACAAGTAGAACGATTTCATCTTATTTTCATTGCGATCTTGTTCACAAGACTTCCAGAACCAGATTACCGTTTTCCTCCTCCTCAGATCTAAACAATCAAAACGAACTTCACAGTATCTTCTATCTTTCAAGCAACTACTGATCTAAGATCAGTGAGATCTAGGTTAAGAAATCGAGTGAGTATACTGAGAGAAAAAAAGAAAAAAGAAAAAAAAAAAGAAATCGAGTGAGTATAAGTGAGTGTGTGAGTGAATTAGAAAAGAGAAATACCAAATACGAGAGAAACAAAAAAATATTTCCCTGAAATACCATATATTTTGTACAATGAAACATGAATTGTAATCTGTGATACTTCACCACTGACTAATGAAGCGTATATTTTTTGAATCTTTTTTATTTTACACTCTTATGTGAGTGATATAAATATTTATATTTGTCGTAATGTTTTTTACCGTGAATCTACGATTCACGCTTCAGCACCCGATTCGATTCATGAAAAATCAAAAACGATTCACTCCACGATTCACGCTTTGACAACCTTGGTATTTACAATAATTAAGAGTACGATATATGATCCTTTTAGGAAGAATGGTTTCCTTGATGGAAATAGAAACCAATAGTTTATTATTAGATAAAACCATATATATTTAATGGTAAGAATTTGTTGTATACCAGTGATTAATGTCATTCTTTGAGAAACGATGACAAAGTTCAAACCATGCTGACTAGAATAATAATTAGGGAATGCCAATTTCGATATCCCATCACATAAAGTCGATAGAGAAAATTGATATGTAATTTTGCCAAATTGAATCGACAAAACAAGATTAAAAATTGTCACTTTTTAGTCATCACATAGGAAAAATCCACTTTGTGGTTGACAGATGGTTTCGTGTAAGGAATAGAAACCATATATTAATCACATGATCAATGTCCAAAATTGATAAAGATACCAAATAAAATTGGTCCTAGGTTGTCCACAACCATGCATGTGATTACTATCGTATAGGAAATCAAGTCCACAATACCACCAATTTTTGGTGATTACAGTTTCAGTTGAATAGAAACCGTAAACCATCTTTCAATGGATTTTTATTTTTCTTTCTCCATGAGGAAAATTAGAGAAGAAAGGAAACCAAACATTATTTAGCGATAAAGTTGATCACCCATATATATATATATATATATATATCAGTAGATAACTTAAACTGTATATAAATTACTGACTAACCAAAAGAAGAATTTTGTAGCTTGGAAAATAATTGTTAAAAATAAGAAATAAAAATTGATAACAAAATTACCAAGCATAGACAGATTTAGCAAAAATTTAACAAAATATCAAAATCCCAATAGGAGGATAAACGAAGTTACCCATCATGTGGATAAGAGAAGATCTTGGGGTCTTAATATTTATCGAGGGATTGGCGTATCTCAGCTCCTGTATGTCCTTGGATAGAAACGACTGAACATGGTTTTGTAATTACAAAAGCCATCCATTCAACATGAGCCACGTACCATCTCGTGCAAAAAGAAGATCTTGGGGTCTTAATATTTTATCCTTGATTTGCAGGTTACAGAACCAGCGCAACCTCCTACTCTTCACGGTCTGGCATATATGGTTAGGTAGAAATGCCAGAATGTACGCCAACAAACAAGCTACACCTTATCAGACGGCACAGTTTGCAATTACACTATGGAAGGAGTTCCAATGGGCCAAGCTCTACCTCCCGCCAATTCTACCAAATGCACCTCCACAACCACGTCAACATGCAAATGTGAGGACCACCACAACAATAAATGTTACCTGGTCACAACCCCCTCCGGATTGGATAAAGATCAACATAGATGGTGCTGCAAAAGGACAACCAGGTCTAGCGGGTGCTGGTGTCATCAGCAGAAACTCTAATGCGGACATCCTTCAGGCAGTTGCGGCTCCTCTTGGACAAACAACGACAATAATGGTTGAAACTTGGGCGTTACTTCTTGCTGCGAAGATGGTCAACCGGTTTAACTGGAGAAAAGTATGGCTCGAAGTAGACTCTCTTGCCTTGGTGAAACTCATTCATAGCTCCAATGATGCACCTTGGTTTCTCAGAGATTTGATTCATGAAATCCGCAACATTATGGCCAGTCTACAAGAAATAAGAATTACACATACATACATAGAAGCTAATCGAGTGGCTGACGCTCTAGCTAATCAGGCGGTCATCAAGATGCTACAAAATCCTACTCATGCCTATACTGTCATTTGGGACACCTTTGGCCTTCCTTTCTGCATAACTTTATTTTACATAACAAAACGGGACTTGGTCTCCCTAGAACTGTACCGTGTATCACAAACCTCCCTTAGTGTTGCTTCATATATCTTAGGGTCATTTAATAAAATGTCCTCATTTTAATTCCAGATTTATTTTATTGTCCGTTTCTTTGAAAACTTTTCATAGTTGTCCTCCGTCTGATTTAACCCGCCCCGTTTTTTTATTACAACAATTTACAGCAACGTAACAATAATTTATTAACAATCAAAGACTGAAAAACCCTTGATGTTAATAAAATTGACTATGATTAACTCTGGCGGTTTACATAGACGCTAGCTCTAGGTTGCGTCCTGCTCATCTTCTCCACTGCATCATCTTCCCCACCTCAGCTCTAAATATCTATTAATCTCACTATAATAATAGAAAGGGTCTTTTTCACCGGTTAACAGTGAAAGGACTAAGTTATCCTTTCTCTTATTTTTTTTCATTTTTTTTCCTCTAGACCTTTTTGTAATTTTTCTATACAAGAGGGGCAAATGCCTATTTTTTCTGCACACTTCTATTTCTTTTACCAAAACTAATTTTCAGATTGGATTTCCATTTCTATCCGAAATTCCAAAACCAACACAAAATAAAACCCAAAATCAATACTCCAATAGTATGTTTAAGAACAAACCAAAGTCCGTGCCAGTATGGCATGGGTTACATACTAGTAGTTATTAAAAAAACCTAAACCAAAAAAATTGGACCCCTAAACATTTAATCTCTTCTGCCAGTTTTGTATCTCTGAATCCAAAACAACTGCTATTAATTGGAGGTGGTGGCCACAAATCATGCCTTAACTCCGTAACAGTTGTAACATCAGTGACAGTGAGCATCAAATTGGAAATCCATCGTCAATATAATTATAACCAAATGTTTGCATGAGTAACAAATCCACAATATGCACATGATCCAAAACAACATATCAATTTCTCACGCCACCAATCATTAACATATATTTCAGTTTTCAAAGTGTCTAACTCCTTTGTTCCAGATCTTATTTTTGCTCCCAATAGTTAACCGACTCTGCAGAAACTCCATTACCACCGAACAAAACCCCAAAAATATGAAAGAACACTAATTGTTTCAAAGTTTAGTTAGGTTTTGTGAATGTGTACAGGCATCAAACCTGTCATATGATTAGTTAGGTTTTGTGAAATTTACCTTGGATCATTAAATCCTAGTGGCTGCAATCTCACTTAGTTTTTTGTATTATGACGTTGTTTGTTATGAGCATGTTGTCCACCACCTAAAATATGCTTATTACACAGAAGATAGTGGACAGACTAATACAAAAGAGAGAAATGATTCCGCTATTTAACGGAAACTTCAAACTGAAACTTATCGATTGACACTCCTACCTATCAGACCAGCTGAGTCACTCACGTAGAGGATTCACAGGACCACACGGAAAATTTTATGAAAGATTCACAGGACCATACGGCTAGTATATAGATGCAAAAACTAAGAGATGGCTCATATATATAAATGGTTTGGTTGTTTCTCTAAATACATCCACAAACGAGCTATCAAGTTGGTCGTCGATGTAGCGGGTATATATGCCCATGGTCCTATATTTTGGTTGGATCATTCTTTCAAACGTTCCAAACTTGTTTCTTTCAATATGGAAAATAAGACGTTTGAGACACATCCCATTGCCACAATTGCAAAGGTTAAGTGGTATTGTGACATTGTGGTCTCATGCCGTGTTGCCTGGTCTGGCAATGCACTACCCCCGAGATATATTGACGGGTTCTTCGGATGAGGAACAAACTATAACCACACATGTTGAGGGTACATAATGAACACTCTATAGTAAAACATTTATCTGAATTTGCACAATGGACAAAAAATTGCATATACTCACACAAAATTGCACAAGTAACATTTATCTAAATTTGACTTGAAACACTCTGTAAGGAACATGTTGGCGGAATGAATTGCGTGTGGCCATGTCGCACCAAGGCTTCCAACACCCTTGGTGCAGATGTGTGCATCTCCAAATATCTCTTTCTCCTAATTAAAAGACACGAGTCTAAAAGATTCATCTGAATGGTCGAGCCAGGCACAATATCATAAGGGAAGGGAAATTTTTTTTGTTACTGGTATGCAAGTCACAATTACTGACATTGAGAATCCTCATGTCCACATTGCTGCGATTTAATCAATTGATTGATAATAAATAAGAAAGATAGGTTTTACAAATAATACAGAGAACTCTCGACAATTCACACAAGTATTTCACAGACACCAACATAATTCCATGACCTGCAACAACACAATACAAACACACTTATGCAGCTGCGTGACTGCACCATAACCTCAACAGGCACAAATACACTTTTCTTACACTAACGATTGTAGCTCGACAAGACATGCGGCTTCACATTGAAGAGGTTAGTGAATCTAAATAATGTGATTCCATTATCTTTTACACTTGTGCTATAAAAGACAAAAACATAACTTAATGCTTGAGTTTTACGTCATGACTTGATCACTTGTGATCAGTGTGTCTCAAGATATAACTCAACTTTATCGCTTGCGATATTGTTGTTGTAGTTATGACGTTCCATATTGCTTAGAGCTTTCTTTTCTTTTCCGTCTCTAAGTAATATAAGGTTTTTTTCTAAAACCTGCGAGTTGGATATAGCAGTTGTGATGTTGTCTTGGTAGTATTACGATATTTTATCCATCACACTATTGTGTCTCGACTTACCTTGTCTGACTCTGTCGGATTGATTGGCACGTACTTGTATGTGCTAAATGTAGTTGAGATCGTGACTCACACTTATATTGTGTAGACTCGATA
Organism: Papaver nudicaule; assembly: GCA_023529015.1. NCBI lineage: Eukaryota > Viridiplantae > Streptophyta > Magnoliopsida > Ranunculales > Papaveraceae > Papaver > Papaver nudicaule. The sequence goes on along the minus strand of JAJJMA010015208.1, from coordinate 7,229 downwards.
TACTGCTGTTCTGAGTTCGAATACTACGTCATGGTTTGGCTCTGATTACTGAATTCTGAATCATTTATTTGATTTCCTACATATGAACATCTACAATGCCATATCACACTTTTAGATTTCGAAACCATATTCCGGTTATCTCATCTTATAGACTTTCAGAGTTCGAAACCTCATTGTAGGTTATGGTAAAACTTAACTTTGATTTTGAAACCATAATCTGGTTTTGTATCCATAAGCTATTCGGTCCAAAACTTAATTGTGACCAATGAGAGAACTTGATTTCGAAACAATGTTTGCTAGCTAACAGTGACTTGAGAATCGAGACCAGAGTGTCTTGACCATGTGAGTTCTAAAAGGTCTAGTAGACCCTAGGGTTTCCTAAAGGTTTATGTGAACCGGGAAATAAACCTGTGCGTCAAGGACAAAAAGGTTTGATGCGGAAACGTCTCTTGACCATATTGACTCTCAAGTTCACACCAAACATTTGTGACGAGATTAATATGTGTTTCTTGTTTAGAAACCTTATTCATGTTTTTTTAAAACAAACTCTAAAGTTCGAAATCATACTTTGATTTCGCTCTATGGAATCTTGATTCGGGAACCTAAATTCGGTTTCAGTCACATATGGACTGTAGGATGTGAAACCTTAATCTGGTTTCTTCCAAACGGAATGTAGATTTCGAAACCTAAAATTGGTTAACACAGAATGCGTATTTTCGAAGTTCAAACTCTACCATTTTGATTTGTGCTTCAACGAATTAATGAGTTTGATATTCTCAGTTTGAAGTTTGAATTTGTTCATCTTCAATGTACAACTAAGTTGGTTTGAGTCATAGTCAGAAATATAGTTCGTCGCTCTAGTTAGTAGACACATGATTTCTGATCAATACTGTACGTGATTAGATCTTCATATGGATATACTACTTGATCAAATATTCATATGTTTTCTCATTTGATGTTTTGATTTGAATTCTTGGATATCATTAACGTGATCATCCATATTAGAATCGAGAATTCAGGAGATTCAACATTTTGCTATTACTCGAAGAATCATACACCGTATTTTCATTGGTATATCTTTTTGTATGATTCGGAATGTCCGTTGAAACTACGTGTCACCTAAGCTTAATACACAAGGCTCGTCCGTTAAAACTACGTGATTCAGACCAGATCCCACTTCCACCTAGGATCGTTCTGGCCCGTCTAGCAAAGCGTAGGAAGTGATGTCGACATTTGGAAGTTAATAATACCTTAAGGAGATTTTCGAAACAATAGGACACGTTTTCGAAATGAGCTCTTTCCTAGGGAGCATATTTGGTAAGCACTATATTTCTAATTAATGAAATATCCAAATATACCTTTTGAGTATTATTTGCTTTGGATGCTTTTGGCCAAACATTTATTGAAAAATATTTTTCATTTATTGAAATATATTTTTCATTAATGTAAAATGCTAAGTATTAGATCTCATTAAATGATATGAGTCTATGTGAGGTATTTCAGAATTAAATGTGGAAATGTGCTTTAATAAATTTGCGAAATTAACTTAGCCTCATTTCAAAGCTAAAGCCTTAGAAAATATAAATAGGAGTGGTTTCTCTCCTAAAAGGTTTGTCCTTCTACCGAGCTCTTCTTCGGAATTGTAAGCTTGTGTTTATTCACTTTGCCTTTCAGTTACCTTTAAGCTTTTGTTTTCAGTCTGGATTAGTGCAAGTCTTCTCTTGGGTATCGAGAAGCCTAGAAGTATCTCTTAGGGGAAATTAGTTTATGTTTACTAGTCTTCTTTGTATTGTACATGTGTTATGTTCTATCACGTCTATCAAACCTTGCAATCTTGTTTATTCTATGGTCCTTCTCTTATGCTATAAGGCCACTCAAGATCTTTGTGATTAGAACATACTTGTATCTATTAACCTGGATTTGTCAGCAAGTCGCTTTATGTTTGTGTGCCTAACCTATAGATATTGAGTGGAATCAAGATCGTTGTTATTGGATTTGTTTTGCAGGTACATTGTTCTTCACGATCATACATATTGTACTACATCCATTTATTGCTTGATTACAACTGGGACGACAAGGTTGCTCTTTCGGGAGTTTGGTTTTGAAACCTTGATCGATATCTCGAGGGGTTTATTACCAAGTGTTAGGCCATTGTCCGGTCAAACCCACTAGCGTTGGTATGTCAAGCTGGTTGTCAGTTTTAGGTGTCAAAACACAATTCTTGATTTAGCCTACTAGAGTTTAGATTTCGGAATTGGGATATAGACAAAGTAGTAGAGACCTTGAAGACGAAGACAATGAATATAAAGAAGACATCGAATATTCTTCATCGACAAAAGGTTAGTAGGAGTTATGACTTTTATGGAAATTCTTCTATTATACTTATTCTATCTTTCAAATAGTCGGCTACTTTAGTAGAGATATAACGAGTGAGATTTTGTATTCTTGTCTACATAACCATGAGTTATGTTAGTATATGTTCCCACTATACTAAGGTTACAAGATGCATGAGATAGATTCAATACACTTTCCAATGCACTGGTTTGCTTGCAAATCACATGTAGGAAAATGGATGAATCTAAAGGAGTACTCTTGAGCAAGAGTCCATGGATTATAGCTGAGGGCGTAATAACACGTCTAAGTATTGTCCCAACCCAGAACTTCCAGGGGATCCAATTAAACCCTAATCTGAGTGACGGCGGGTTCACGAACCGGTTCGTGAATAGTGGCACCGAAAATTTCTTTTGCGTCTCAAATCGTTGATCTGTATATGTACGTGAACACCAGATTCAATGTATTTGGCATGAATTCAGACGGACGGTTCGTGAATATTCTGCGGGAATTTCACATGGGTTAAATATCTAACTCCTTTATCTCTTAGTTGGACTTGTGCTTATCAGAATATCTTCTGTGGTCCATCTAACGAATCTCAATGAGTCAATAAGATAAAGATGATCTCTGGTCTATTGGATATCTATCTTGAAGTGAGTTTGAGCTAACAAATCACTTGGCAGATAAATGATAAAAGATTTCCAATTGAGATATATCTAGGGTGTCTTTGTGTGCAAGGTAAGTAATGGGTTCGTTTACACGGGAACTTGCTAACTTGTAGGTTAAGAAACTAGTTCCTTTATCTCTAAGCAACCTATCTTATTAAATGCTATGAATAGAGGATTAAAGAACGAAAACCACAAGCATCCAGCATACGTGAAGTTTCTCTGTGGAATTGATCGTAAACTCTTTGCACTTCGGTGTAAGCTTGTTGTGGTATAGTCATCCTCTATTAGGTAGCAGTTCCTCTGTGGGATTTACCTAACGACCATAAAGACTTCTCTTGAGAGTTGGGAAGCACATGTAGCCATTGGTGGTGTACTCGGTACCCTCGTCTTTCATATAGAGAATTCTCAAATCTGTTTTTCCTTTAACATACCTTAAGATACGCTTTGCAGCTTTCAAGTGTGACTGTTGTGGAGATTCCATAAAACGACTAACTAATCCAACTGTATACATTATGTCAGGTCTTGTAGCAGTCAATTATCTAAGACTTCCAACTAGACATTTGAAATTTGTCGCATCCACAAGTTCTCTTGTTCCCTCCTTCACCAGTTTCAATTTTTCTTCTATGGTGTCAAAATTTGTTTACATTATCCATCTTGAAACGCTCCAGTATTCCCTTTGCATATCTTTGTTGTGATATGAAGATCTCTCTATTTGTTTGTAACACTTCTAACCCAAGAAAGTATGACATCAAAACTAAGTCAGTCATCTCAAATTCTTGAATCATATCCTCCCTGAATTCTTTGATCATCTCTGGACTGCTTCCAGTGAAAATAAGATCATCAACATACAAACAAACTATAATATGATTGCCAAGATAATCATCTTTCATATAAAAAATATGTCCATAAGGACACTTATTGAAACCTTTCTTGAGAAAATAGGTGTCAATTCGTGTATACCAAGTACGTGGTGCTTGTTTCAAACCATATAAGGCTTTGTTTAGCCTTAATACCTAGTTTTCTTTCCCTTCCATAATGTAACCAAAGGGTTGTTTCACATACACTTCTTCTTCAAGCATACCATTTAAGAATGTTGATTTCACATCCATTTGAAAAATACTCCAACTGTTTTGTGCAGCTAAAGCTATTATCAAACGAACAGTGTCAAGTCTGGCAACTGGTGCAAATACGTCAATACCTGGTTTTTGCTTGTATCCTTTGACTACAAGCCTTGGTTTAAGGCGCTCAACTTCACCATCTGGTCTGAACTTTGTTTTTTAGACCCATTTTACACCAATAGCTTTCTTACCTTTTGGAAGTGTAGTGAGTTCCCAAGTATCATTCTTTTCTATTGCCTGGATTTCTTTATTCATGGCTTTTATCCATCCATGTTCCTTAACTGCTTCATCAAAGTTTATTGGATCACAGTCTCCAAAAAGTGCAAAATTCATTATGTCATCATCATTGTCTGTATCATTGTTTGGAACATAATCATTCAAATGAGCTGGCAAAGATCGATTGCGTATGGGTCTAGCTGATGTTTTTTCTTGTTCTACTGCATCTTCTTCAGATGTTGTTGGTTGATTCACTTCGACAGTTGTGTCTTCTTGTTGAACTTCATCAGCTATTACAAGTTCATTGTTGCCAGTCTTTTTTGATGACTCAGTATTCCAGTCTCATTGTTCTTCATCAAATACCACATCTCGACTAACGATTATCTTTCCTGTCTCAGGATTAACAGCTTATACCCTTTCATTGCAGTACTGTACCCAATAATGCACTTTTGAATTTGATCAGGTATATGAGAATATGCTACACAACCAAACACTTTAAGATGTCTTACACTTGGTTTTCTTCCTCTCCAAGCCTCTTCAGGTGTTATATCATTCAAACTTCTTGTTGGACATCTGTTTAACAAGTATACAACACAATCCACAGCTTCTCTCCAAAAATTCTTTGGCCAATTCTTTGCTTTTGTCATTGTACGAACCATCTCCATTATGGTTATGTTCTTTCTTTCAGCTACACCATTTTGTTGTGGTGTATATCTTGCAGTCATCTGATGTTGAATACCATACTCATTCATGAACCCATCCACAACAGTATATTTTGTTCCTCTATCAGTTCTTAACACTTTAATTTTCTCACCACTTTGATTTTCTGCATATGCTTTAAAGTTCTTAAAAGCATTGAATGCATCACTCTTCTGTTTTAGCAAATATACCCAAGCCTTCTTACTAAAATCTATGAAAGTAATGAAATATCTGTTACTTGCATGAGATGCTTCAATAGCTCCACATAAGTCACTGTGAACCAATTCTAGTGCCTTTTCATCTCTTGTTGCTTTGCCTATATGAAAAGGATCCCTATGTTGCTTTCCAAAGATACAATCTTCACATCTTGCTTCAACAGAATCAATGATTGGTAATCCAGACACCGTCTCTTTCTTTGCAAGTGTTTGAAGGCTGTTAAAATTTACATGACCCGTTCTTCTATGCCACAACCATGAGTCATTCTCAGTGGAACAACTATAACACTGCAACTTTTTGTATTGTAAGTGTAATGGAAATAGCCTAGTCTTTGTCATCTGAACTCTTGCTATTACTCTTCTTTTTCGGTCTTGTAAACTACAAACTCCATTGTAGATTGTGATATAATAGCCCCTCTTTGTAAGTTGTCCCATACTTAGTAAGTTTTGATGAAGTCCGGGTACATAAAACACATCCATTATGTAAGATTTTGTACCATCTTTAAGTATGATGCCTATTATTTCTTTTCCCATAACTGGAACTGTAGTATTGTTCCCAAACTTGACAGTTGATCGTGTGGATTCATCTAGATCAATAAACAACTCATTTCTGCCACAAATATGATTACTGCATCCAGTATCTAGGTACCACTTGTTTAGAGTTTGTTCTTCAGGTGGATGACAAGCTAACAACAAATTTTCAGATTCTTCTTATTGGCTCTCTGCTAAATTTTCCTTGGTATAAGAATTATCTTTCTTCTTATTACGACACTCATTCGCATAACGACCAAAGATACCACAATTAAAACAACGAATCTTGCTTCTGTCAGTATATTTTCTTCCTTGATTTCCTTGTCTTCTGTCAGAATTAAGTTGTTGATTATTCCAGTTTGTCAGACTTTAAAGAGCTTCTTCTACATGTTTCACAAGTGTATTTTCTCGTATTCGTTGTTCATATGCTTGCAGTGAACCCAATAATTCATCTAGAGTCATAGTTGGTGTTGTGTTGCACTCTTCTATTGTTGTTACCTTTGATTCAAAGGTTTCAGGTAAACTGCTCAAAATCTTCTCTACAATAGAAGTATCACCTATTGTATCTTCATTAGCTTTCATCTCATTAACTAAACTCAGTACTTTTGAAAAGAAATCTGAAACTAATTCAGTTGATTCCATCTGCAAAAGTTCATATTTTATTTTCAGCATCTGTAGCCTGACCTTCTTAACTTTATCAGTTCATTTATAATAGGTGGACAAGCTATCCCAAGCCTTCTTGGCTTCTTTGATGTATACAACCTTGTCTAAGAGAGATTCATGTACACCTTGATGCAGTATATAAGTTGCTTTTGAATTCTTCTTCATGTTCTCCTCTAAAATTCTTGTTTGATCTTCTGTTTGTACTACTCCTGCTGCACGTTCAGCATAACCTGTGTTCACAACTGTTAGAGCATGGCTCGGTCAACCTCACTAAGTGTTGGTATGTCAAGCTTTGTTGTCAACTTTAGTGATCAAAACTCGACCGCTAAACAACACACATTAGGTAAGGTCATCATTGAGTTAGCTTTAGGTTGTGAAAGATTTTGGTAGGATTTAGAATCACTATTTGAAGAGTTGAAGAAGACTGAAGATCAAACGAAGACATTTGGCTTCACATTCAAGAGGTTAGTGAATCTAAATAACGCGATTCCATTATCTTTTACACTTGAGCTACAAAAGACAAAAACATATAACTTAATGCTTGAGCTTTACGTTATGACTTGATCACTTGTGATCAGTGTGTCTGAAGATATAACTCCACTTTATCGCTTGCGGTATTGTTGTTGTAGTTATGATGTTCCATACTGCTTAGAGATTTCTTTTCTTCTCCGTCTCTAAGTGATATAAGGTTTTTCCTAAAACCTGCGAGTTGGATATAACAGTTGTGTTAGGGCATTGTCCGGTCAAACCCACTAGCGTTGGTATGTCAAGCTAGTTGTCAGTTTTAG
>JAJJMA010015207.1:0-13242 GCA_023529015.1 Papaver nudicaule | reverse complement strand
GCCACGAGTCTCTTTCTGGAAGAACGAGGGACTCACCTGTTGCTGGATTCATAAGTAATATAGGATCTTGTGCGCAGTCGTGAAAATCATATAGACACACAAGACCATTGCAAGATCCAACTATTGGGCTTAAAGCAAACTTGCTACTTCCACTAACCGGGTGATTTTTGAAATTATTCGCCATTGTTGAGTAGTCTTCTTCTCGTACTCGTTGTCTGTAGAAGAGGTGTGTAACATCATCTCCTCCATAGTATTCTGATGAAGCCGAGATAAGTAGACCCGTTTTTTTCCCGTCAAGGATGGTCTTTCATTGTTTGCATACCAATTTGCTATGAGAAACACTCTCTGTTGTAGGAAGACGGACTAAAATCTTTGTAGTTAATTCCTCTGGTAATTTATCCATTGTTGTTAGTGTTGAATAATGGGATAAGGATATTTAGGATTATTGTGTAGAATACTGAACTTATATAGACATCCAATATACATGTCTGTTCAGACAAATGCACAGGTGCAAATGCATGTACCCTTTCGGAAAAGAATAAACACGGCTGTTCAGATTGTCAACGGATTTTGTGAATCATTATGAACATTTTCTACCAAAATATTAATGGAAGATGAGAGTCTCATGGAAGAGACGCCTCATTGGAAATGTAGTTAGTTAGTGTGTGCGTACGTGCGTTATGTTAGTGTACGTGTTCAACAGTATGTGCGTTATGTTGGAATAACAACCTACACGATACACACATGTGCACAACACAAACATTACACACATGCGTAACTAACACACTTCAAGAAGGCTAACCCTGGGCCTTGAGCCTGGTCTAAGAATTCCTCTAAAATTAGTCACTACTAGGCTTGAGAAAATTATATCATGGGTTGTATCCTTAACTTAAGCCCGCCATTTTAAGGTGTGAGATTAAATGAGATTATGGAGTGGAGGGCCTAACAATGGGCTTGAGACTGGTTCAGCCCTTCATAAGTCCGCGTGTAGACTTCTCTCTGTTGCATGGGCTATCTTGTAAAAGAGCCTATGGACTGGGGAAACTGACCCGGTCCACAAAAGTCCATTATTCTTGTCACGCATCCAAAGTAAGATATCTCACGTGGTTTTATATCTATCAAATGCCACGTTAAATCCTAACGACCTCGAGTGGCTGTTTATGCGCGACTTTAACCATGCCATGGCGTGACAAAGTTGGCGTGGCTGTTTTACCAGCTCATAAACAGACACGTTAAAATGGGATCGTGTGACCTTTGATTTGGTCAACGAACACGAGCAATAACGACCAGAAGAAATACGTGGCCTTTTATTTGGTAGGTGACATTCTTTGTCACGCGATAAAGGCGTGCGTGGTATTTTGTTAAGAACGGTCACACGAAAGGCAATTTTTTACGTGGTTGTTATAGCTAGCGTGACCTTTTACAAGATATGTCGCGTTGCAAAAGACCCAGATTCTACTAGTGCTAGTTCTAGTAGTAAGAATGGCAAGAATTGTTGCTTCAAGCTTAGCTTTGCACACACATGCAAGGAGTTTGTGAACTCATCTTATGTACCTCATGTTATAAAAGAAGCTGGGATATTTGAATTAGGTCGGTGACTTTGGTTTTAGGATAAACTTAAGTCTAATCGGTTAGAGTTTTACTTTGGTTAAACTCTAAATTAAGTCAATTAAGAGTTTAGGTAAACTCAAACTTTGGTAAGAGTTTGGGATAAACCCAAATACGTTTACTTATGCCTAAAGTCTAGGAACTTGGAAGATAAATCTTGGGTTCTTCGTAGACAAGTTAGGAAACCCTATTCTTGTAGGCTAAGTAATGTTACTCCTATAAAAGGAGGCCTAGGCTATTAGATTAGCTATGTAATTCCAATGGAATTCACAATGGAGTTGTGAGTAATGCATCCCACTTCTTGGGGTGGAGTTTTGGTGAGAAGAGAGACCATTCACTAGGTGTTGAGAGATACATCATTGATGTTGAGAGAGTACATCGTTATGGTTTGGTGGAGAGAAGGTCATCTTGTTCGTTTATGGTGGAAGATACATCGTTGGTGTTGGAAGAGACATCGTTTGGAAGAAGATCATCTCGTTAATCGAGGTAAGTATTATCTCGATTGGGTGAAGACTTTGTTCGTGATTATGGAATGTTTGTTGAAGAGAGTTATTCTAGGGTTTATGATCAACACCATGTGGGATCATAGTTTGTTGATTGATTTATCAATCATTGTGTGTGTATTTCTCAATTGGTGGTTCCATATTAATAAAGAAGAAGCCGTAGCCGTTCGTAGATGTAAAGCAATATACACACGTTGTGTATTATTGCAGAACCACGTTAAATCTTGTATGCTTTACTTATTGTTTCTTTTGTGTTGCATCTTGTTTATCTTTGCTCTACATGTTGATCCAAAGAACGGTTCTTGGAATGATTATATTCTCATTATAATCCCAACACTTTTCATTAAGAATAGAGGGAAGAAGCTTTTTACGAATAGTCGTTCGGGAGATTACTGGTCACAAGTATGTTTATTCTCTCATCCGTCAACATTTGATACGATTGCCATCGACCCAGTTCTGAAGCAAGAGATCAAGAAGATCTTAAGAAATTTGTGAATAGAAGCGAGTTTTACAATAGAGTTGGTAAGGATTGGAAGAGAGGCTATCTTCTGTATGGTCCACCAGGAACAGGGAAAACAAGTTTGATTGCTGCCATTGTGAACTATTTGGAATACGATGTCTATGACATGGAATTAACATCGGTAAAGAGAAATGCACAGTTAAGAAAGCTTTTGATTTCAACTTCAAGCAAGTCAGTGATAGTTATAGAAGACATCGACTATTCCATAGACCTTTCGAATCGTGTAAAGAAGAGCATCCAGGAAGCTAATGAGAGATGAAAGCACAGACGATAGAAGCAGCAGTGTCAGTTTGTAATGCAGATTGGAAGCGCGAAATAGAGAATTGGGTAGGAAAAGTAGAATTGTAGATGAATAGATTTGATTCAATAATAATTATTGTATATTACAATAGACTTGTCTCCTATTTATAGGAAAACAATAAGACTCATATTCCTAATATAACTCTAATAACTTGACTTGCAAACAAAACAATCCTAGAAATACTTAATTAATTAAAATAAATAAATTCTAAATATAATTAAATACCAAAAATATAAATCCTAAATCTATTAGTTGTCCTACATCAGGCCCTCCATCTTGAAAAGAATTCGTCCCGAATTGACATAATAATGTTCTACATCAGGCCCGCTATCTTGAAAAGGATTCGTCTCGAATTGATGTACATTGAAAAACAAGTCATACAATCAGGCCCGTCATCTTGAAAAGAACTAGACTTCGAATTCACCAAATATTGTAAACGACCCGTCCAACAAATAATGTACTTTGAATATGTAGACGATCGTAAAACACAAAAGCTGATGTCGACGTTGTCGAGAATAATCTTACTAGTAATTTTCTCGGAGTATTTTTCATCGACAAAAATATTCTTATCTAGTTTTTGATCAGCAACAACATGGTCATAAAACACTTCAGCTTGATTATTAGGCAACTCACAAGAAAATAATGTCGTTTTAGATATTCTTCGTGTGTTGTTGGCAAAAAAAAATTCAATTTCTTCTTCAATAACAGGGGCACAAAACGTCTCAACCTGGATAATATGTAACTCACAAGAAAAATTTAGCATCTCCGATGTTGTGGACATAATTTCTTCTTCAACATTTTTCTTTGATTGGTGATCATCTTCTTCCGTATCTACTTCACAATTAAAACCTGCTTCAGTATTAAAAGGTTGACAAACATCCTCGAAAACTGGTTCAGGAGCACCACTGAGTTTTACTGCAAGGGCCGTTAAACCGGCGTGAATTTCAGTAAAACTAATATTAGTACCTAATAAATATTAAATACGTTCATTATAATCACCAACTTGAAGGGTGGCTTAGTGGTTGACAGTGCGAGTAACAAACTAGGACGTCTCATGTTCGATTCTCTCCATCGTTTATTTTTTCTCCACATTTAAAACAAGCATGTGACTTTGTTCTAGAGTTGTGAATCGTTGACCAAGTCAAAATGCACGATTCTGGGTCATTTCGATTCACATATACGAGTTGTATCGTTTCAGTGAAAATGTGAGTCGAATCGTCCGATTCAAATCGTGAATCGGACGATTTTCAATACCTTGGTGTGGTGGATCGGTTTAGGCTTTGGACGGTGGGTTTTTTTAGGTTTATAACTAAGACTAGGGTAACGGTGGATGGGGAGATGAGAAAGGTTTTTATGGTGTTTTTTTTTTTTAACTAAATAAAAGGATGGTAATTGATATATTAGACGAAAAGATACGGAGAACTTCAACAAGAGGATCGAAGACAAGGCTTTTGATGCCACTTAATGCAGAGCGGAAGCGCGAAATAGAGAATTTGGTAGGCAAGTAGAAAAATTGTAGAAGAATTGATTTGATTCAATAATAATTATTGTATATTACAATAGACTTGTCTCCTATTTATAGGAAAACAATAAGACTCAAAATCTACTAGATGTCCTACATCAGTTTGTCAGGTGTTTTGAATTTTGTGGATGGACTTTGGTCACCTTGTGTTGGAGAGAGACTGATTATATTTACCACGAATCACAAAGAGAAACTCGATCCGGCTTTACTACGATCGGGTCGAATGGATAAACATATCTCTCTCTCTTACTGTAAGAGTTGTGATTCTGGGGCTTCACTTTTGTGAAGCCCTTCTACTTTTACTTCATCTATCCAGTTGAACATTATAAAGGGTGTCAAAAAATGGTGAAATGTCTAAGTAACCATTTACACTTATTACACCCCACTTATAAATTACACCCTACTTATAAATTATACTCTAACCTAACCCTAATCTAATACCTAATACTTTTTCCTAATCTAATTTAAATCAAAAACCGAAAACATAAACACAAAAAAAATCTGAGAATCAAAATCTTGTTTTCTCCTCCAAAACCTCCAAAACCCATCAAGTTTTCTCAACTATAATAGATTCAACCCATAATGGTGGAGCAGTGGAGGAGGAAAGTTAAGAATCCAAAACCACCTCTAGATTTTTCATTTACTTAGCTTGGATTCTATCGAAATCAATCAAAAAAAGTGAATCAGATAGACTTACGGCTACCTGAAACTCATCGTTCTCGGCCATAAGTGGTAGTTACGGCTTGGATCTGTAGAACATGTAGCCGTAACTAAAGTTACGCCTGCTACTCACTAGCCGTAACCAGAGTTAACTTCACAAAAACTTTGTGTCGCAAAGTTACGAGCCGTAAGTCATTTTTTAAGGGACGTAACTGAACTTGCGGCTGGAAACTTATGGGACGTAAGTTTTGTCTAATTCACAAAATCTATGAGTCTTGTTACGGCTACCTGTAACTCAACCTTACTAGCCGTAACCCACACTTACGGCCTAAACAAGAAGAACTTGTAGCTGTAACCGTTAGCTTCGTCCATTACTTAAAACCGAGTTGAGTTACGACTACCTGTAACTCAATCTTATCAGCTGTAACTTATACTTACGGCTTACACAAAAGAAGAACTTGTAGCCGTATATAAAAGTTCAATTATTTGTCGCAAACAAACGAGCCGTAAGTGTTTAATTATAAGCCGTAAGTCTAGATTTAAACAACCATAATTCATTTATAAGAAAGAATTTATAGTCATTTCGGGCATTCTGGTGATGGTTATTAGTTTAAGTGCAAATGTAAGTAGGTTAAGACCCACTAGTACTACAACAAAAACTCACTCTAATAATCATTTCCACCATTTTTAAACAACAAAGATTCAATTCCTGCTCCTATAGCTCCACCACTCCCCCTCGATCTTCAAATCGATTATGATTCAACTTTTACTAAACAATTTCTTCAAGTTCTTCTAAAGGTTTATATGAACCGGGAAATATATTCCTTGCGTCGAGGCTAAAAAGGTGTGATGCTGAAACGGTTTTCGACCACATGGATTCTTAAGTACGACACCAAACATTTGTGGACAATTTAATATGTGTTTCTTGTTTCGAAACCTTAACCAAGGTTTTGTTAAACAGAATCTATATTTCGAAACCAAGCTTTAGGTTTCGCTATGTGGAAACTTGATTTGGGAACCTTAATATGGTTCTGGTCATATAATGAACTTTAGGTTCCAAAACCTTAATTTGGTTTATGCCAAAACAGATGTACGTTTCGAAACCTTAATATGGTTGACTCAGAATGCGTAACTTCGAAGTCCAAACTCTAAATTTTTGATTTGTGCTTCAACGAATTAATGAGTTTGATATTCTCGGTTTGAGGTCTGAATTCGTTCATCTTCAATGTACAACTAAGTGGAATTGAGTCATCATCTGAAATATGGTTAGTCGCTCTAGTTAGTAGACACATGATTTCAGATCAATACTGTACGTGATTAAATTTTAGTATGATTTACCACTCGGTCAAATATTCATTTGATTATTCATTTGATGTTTTGATTTGAATTCTTGGATATCATTAACGTGACATCTATATTGGAATCAATAATTCAGGAGATTTAACATTTTGCTAGTTACTCGTGGAATCTCGCACCATACTTCCAATGGTATATCTATTTGCGTGATTCGGAATGTCTGAACCTATGTGTTCAGTTAAGCTTAACACAAAAGGCTTTGTCCACGTCTGTTATGATACGTTTATGCGGAACGTTGAACCACGTTGGACCAGATCCCACTTCCACCTAGGTTCGTCTGGTTAGCCCAGCAATACCAAGGAAGTAATGTCGACATTATTAAAGCTGGTGACGACATTTGGAAGTTATAATATCTAAGGAGATTTTCGAAACTAAGGACACGTTTTCGAATTGAGATCTTTCCCGGGGATCATATTTGGTAAGCACCATATTTCGAATTAAAAGAAATATCCAAATATACCTTAAGATATTATTCGCTTTGATTGCTCTTGGCTAAACATGTTTCGAAAATATATTTTCTTTATGGAATATATTTTTCTTAAATGTAAAATGCTAGAGTATTAGATCTCATTAAATGCTAAGAGACTAAATGGGGAATTTCGGAATTAATATGTAAATGTGCTTTGTGGAATTTCCGAAATTAAGTTTGCCTCATTCAAAGCTAAAGCCTTAGTCAATATAAATAGGAGTGGTATCTCTTCTGAAAGCTTTATCCCTATGGCCAAGCTCTTCTTCGGAATTGAAAGCTTGTGTTTGACGCTTTTCTTTTCAGTTACCTTTGAGCTTTTGCTCTCGGTCTAGAATTGCGTGAAAGTCTTCTCTAGGGATCGAGAAGCCTAGAAGTACATCTACGGGAAACTAGTTTATGTTTACTAGTCTTCTTTGTATTGTACTTGTGTTCTGTTCTATCACGTCTATCAAACCTTGCGATCTTGTTTATTCTAAGGTCCTTCCCTTCTGATATAAGGCCACTCAAGATCGTTATGATTAGAACATACTCTTTATATATTAACCTGGATTTGTCAGCAAGCCGCTTTCGGTTTGTGTGCCTAAACTATAGATATTGAGTGGAATCAAGATCGTTGTTATTGGATTTGTTCTTTGCAGGTACATCGTTCTTCACGGTCATATCATATCGTACTTGCTACAACTATCTGCTTGATTCCAACTGGGACGACAAGGTTGCTCTTTCGGGAGTTAGGTTTTGAAACCTTGATCGATATCTCGAGGTGTTTATTGCCTAAGTAAACTTAATAACCTCGCTCTTGGTGTGAAAAGACTTCGGTGAAATATATGTTAGTTACCAAGGATATCATCTAGCGATTTGACCTGTCGCTATTTGGTTGTTGTTCATAAGGTTGTAATCGTCTGATTGGAGATCGGGTAGCGATAGTCCTCGCGACGGGCTGTGAGGCAACTCTGGTACGGCAGGGGGAGAGCCATTGGATCAGAGAATCCTGGTGATGGTTTTTGAGGTTTGGTCATAACTGACATCGATCTGGTACGGCAGGGGGAGAGCCACTAATTTATAGTTCCACAAAATTTTGAGCAATACTAACCAAGTCTGGTACGGCTTTTGTATGTTTGTCATAATAAACAGATCAAAATTGTAAAGTATTGTTATGAAGTTGTTTTGTAATTATTTTGTCTTGGAAGTCCATGTCTACGGTTAATAAAAAAAAAGTAAAAAATGTCCATGGCTACCACCCTGCAAGTAATCCAATAATAACTGCTTGAATCGTCAAATTACAATGTACAAGATACTCTTTCAAGGAAAATGGGTACATAAATACAAGTGCATAAAATACAATCAAATATACACTGTTATTAGTCGGAATAAATATTGGCATTGTTTTTCATTAAAATGGTATAACAAGAAGTTACAGGTAAATTGGTTTGCGATAACCAATTTAGACAAGATTACTTTTAAAGTACTTCAAAAAGCATTCTTCTTCCCTGCAGTATCTGTACATGACTTTGTACACTTCCATTAAGAACTTGGGAAATCGACTTGCAAAATAACCATCAAATCCTTCAGGAACTGGACCAAGAAGTTCCTGAGAAAAAGGGCTGAAGTTAAAATCAACCATATATGTAAAATAAAGCAAGCTTCCACAAATCCTAGAAACTAACCTGGATGTCTTGCGGAAGTTCTCTGAAATGATTCAACTTGTTTCGTATGACCCGCAATAAATCACGTGTGCTATCGAACTTATATCGCCTATAACGGCCAATGTTGGAGATGAATTCTGATTCCATCTTTTCATCCCACTTCCCACCCAAAGCCACTGGCGCAACTGCTTCTAGTGCTTTCAATAGGTCGGAATCAACCTCCCTATCCTCTAATTCTACCCTATCACTAGTGTCTCGAAGGAATGCAAGGCGTATCTCAGAATTCCAGAAGAAAGGATGGTGCAGTACATCCAATGCCTTCGGCCTGGCGCAATAAATCAAAAAAGACAGTACTTGAGAAATCTTGAGAGAGAGAAAAAAATAGCATATGAGGTGGTTTATAGGTTTACTGTACTTAAGATTTCATCTCCTACGTCCTATGTATGACATGAGAGTAAAAGCACATAATTCTTACCTCGCTTCTGGGTCAGAGTCTAATAAATGAGAGAGAAGGTCGACAGCTTCTGGTATGTGCTCCACCATAAACAAGTCCACACAGTTTTTGGCAATGTTGGCAATGTTTGAATCACGTTCAAACCAATCACCAAATGGATGTTTGCCTCCAGTAATGCAGTAAAAGAGAACACAGCCTAAACTGAATAAATCGACAGCACGTGTTTGTCGCCCATCTTTGAGTTGTTCAGGTGCTTGCCAACCCGAACTACCAGCGCCTGGAGTTAGATAATGACAGCATCGCAACAATTAATTTCATGGCTTAATACCATTTGTACTCAAGTAAACTTCTGCATGTATGCTAGCGTGCTCATCTTTCGTTATAGATCTCACTATATTCTCATTATCAAAAGTAACTGTGAGAGTCCAACCAATGCACTATTTGGGAATAATAATCAGTTTTTTATGATATTATGGAACTAGCCAGTTCAATCCAAATAAACACGATTGTGAGCTATTGAAATGATGTACTACAACCTTCACATGTGACAGTGCAATCAGATTATGTATTAACAGACTTCAGTTACCTGTTGCACGATGACCCAAGGAAGACATGTCACCATTAAGGCGCTTGCTTATCCCCATATCTGAAAGTTTCGCACACAAGGATCTCTGCTTCAGTATCAAAATGTTTTGAGGCTTTAAGTCCCGATGTATGATTCCCAAATCATGCAAATGTGCAAGCCCGGATACCACGTCCCTGAAAAAGACAACAAGCAATCAAAAATATGTTGTACTATGCCCAGAACTAGTGGCAACGAAAGAAAATTGAAAGTATAGAGATAAACAGGGTACTCTCCAACAGTTTCAGCTTTTAATAGCAGATCATTGTGAGAGTACAAGACTAACTGAATCCCTGTTTACAGCAAGTTTAACATCAGTCTATCTACGAAGAAATGTCTCGAGTATGGATTGCCTTGAGAAACTAATAGCAATTGACAGATTTGCTTGCCCATGGAAGCATTAAAACAAGAATGCTGATTTAAAGATAAAGCTGGGTTCTTTCTGAACGATACAGAGTTCTCGCCTCTAATGACCACTAAAGGCAGATAATAGAGAGCCAAAAAGGTGCAAGACCCTTGGATGCCAGGTTGTAATAGAAGTTTAATAATGGAAATAATAATTAGACCTTCGGTTGCCAATGAGCCATTTTAACTCATCGACATGAACCATTTATTGATAACAATTTGTAAACCATCCAAAACTTTCTAATCGAGGTGTTAAAATCTCCAGAAAAACCTTTTTGGCAAAACCTAGCATCCCAGGATTCTGGTCCATCTGCCAATGTAAATAGGAGGATCCAACTAACCTCATCATTTTTAACAACTCGGGTGACGGATAGCCATTTGCTTTCCACAACTCAATATCCTTGTCGACAGCTAGTAATGAATCTGACTGGACATTGTACTCCTTTGTCGGGTTCTCAGTCTGGTCCTTGATAGTCACTGAACTTAGGGAAGAAGCAGAGCATGCTCGAATCAAATCATCCAAGTTACACATACAACGCTCCAACGAAAGATAAACAAAATCAGAATCATATTCCACTCCATACCAACGGACAATATTTTGATGTCGATCAGATGCAATCAGGTTCTGAATCTCTTTGGAAGCAACATCATGATGAGCCTTCACAAGACGTTTGACAGCGACTGGACGGCCCTCGTAGTTTCCTTCAAACACAACCGTACCATTGCTACCTCTAGCAATTTCTATGTTAGACACGAACAATCTACCAATTTTGCGCCCGACTACACCGCCATTTGTGAGTTCAGTGTCATTTTTATTGAACTGAAGTCCATTAGCATTTTCTTCCTCCTGAGAGATAATATTCTTAATCTTTCCGAAGTTATTATTGTTCTTGTTGTTCCCAAGTCTTCGAGCTTTCTTCTTTTTTGCAACTGCGACTTTTAAATCATTCGACTGCGTGGTTAACTTGACCTGTCTAAGAAACCTCATAGGTGATAGTCGATGAAGTGAGAGAATAGCTACAACGCCAACAGAGCCTAAGATAGTAGTCAACCACAAGTTACCATAAAGAGGATTCTTATGTTCATTAGGCACTTGCACATCAGGGCTTGGATGTTGTTCTTGCACAACAGGGTCCGGACTAGGCAGTGCTTCTAGATGTTGTTCTTGCGCAACAGGGTCTGGACTAGTAGGCAGTGCTTCAAAATGGTGTTCTTGCACAACAGAGTTCGGACCACGCAGTGCTTCTAGATGTTGTTCTTTTGCATAAATAAGATCACCACTAAAAGGAGCCCTACTTGGCAGCACAAATGGTACCACGACATCACGTGTTAATTCCAAACCCAGACCATCCCCTGTAGGCAAGGAGTTTCGACTAACAGCATCATCAAGTCCTTGTGAATGTTTGCCGACCCGATATTCAGAATAATTCAGCTCCCAATTGATTTCACCCAAGTTTGAGATTGACCGAAAGCAATAGATAATCCTTGTGACAAAAATCTGCCCACCTGTCTCTACAACATTGGACTCGACCAAGCTCCCATGATTTGCATTACCCTCATTTTTCATGCGATGAACAGAAACACGCCTCCCCGATTTGGCATTTAAGATATGTACTTCTGTTCTCTTGCTACCAAGGATAACTTGTTGATCAAGAATGGCAGGATTATAAGAGACTTCACTTAAAAGTTGGTCCGCTGTATCTGTGAGTTTCTGGAACACAGGGAACAACAAAGAAGATCAATTCATACATCAATAACAATGAGAAACTGCTTAATTTGTTCCTAGACTAAATGATATTTAACCCATATCAGTCTTCAACTAATCTAATATTTAAGATATTTGAATCAGATCAAGGTTGGGTTGATATGGAAAGTCGGACCCTTATCATAAGCTCTAACCATCTCTCATGACTGAAGAATATCTTTGTGGTGCTGACGCCTGTGAAACTGACTTGTTCAATTTACCCGCCTTGGAACTTGTTCAAAACCTTTTTAGATAGTAGTAACTAGTGACCCATTATCAAAGTGAATAGTCAGGAACAAAACTAAATCAGATTTGAGATGAAGCTAGCTGGTGTACAATAGATTTCATCTTAGAATTCCTAAGCTTAAAGATCCAAAGCAATTCAAAGTAAGATTCCTACAAATCATTTTTAGAAGCCTTGGTAAAAACTAAACACTAAAACAAAAGAATAGATAAATAAATTGATTAAACAGCAGTAACAATTAACAACACCAGTTACGTTTCTAAACGAGTGATTGACTTACATGTTTTACTTTACCATCTGGTCCTTTCAAAACAAACACTAAATTATCGCCAACATCTATATAACTGAGATTCAAATGAGAATCTGTACTCCCATCTAGACGCGAGGAATTTGGAAAGGCTTGAAATGAAGACCAAAGGGGTTCTCCTGATGAAAAAACCCACCTGACATCCCCAGATTTTGGCTCCACACTATATAATGAACCATCTATATGTGCTATATAGATTGTTTCTTGTATCCTGTTCCACCCAAAAGAGACAGAAACAAAGGGAATGAATCAACAACCACTTCATGACATAAAATTAAAGAAGATTTAGATTACTGCGAATTCAATTAATCCAAGAAGTAAACCTCATTTGCACATCTAACTTTATTTCTCAAACAAATATGAACTTTATAAGTGTAAAACATAGAGGACACGCAACGCAATTCAACGCGCATACTGCAACTACTAAATTCAATTCCAAGAAAATAACTAAGCTCTATGAGATACTACATATAACTAAATGGCAATATACCTTCTCGAAAACATAAAAAAGTCTCAAACTTTCTTGCTTATAATACTAATGAATGTTTTGATTTCATGTTCATAACTAATTACGATAACTGATGATGTTCTTATTTCTTTGTATTGAACAAATAGCGAAAAGGACAGTAATTTGATAAACAATTTTGTATAACAAAAATGAAGATAGATTAAACTCACGCTTCCCCTTTCAAGGTTCTGCTGCCTGCGCTTGATGGAATTGGTTGTAAACCGTCTCTATTAAGATAATAATCAACCTTAAAGGGATCAAGATTAAACTTTGTCTCGAATCGAGTTAAAGATTTGGCATAAATTAGGGCAAAACAAGAAATAAGAATTGCAAAAATGAATAACAAATTTAAGTAATAGGGTTTCATCTGCGAGAT
>JAJJMA010015204.1:0-16787 GCA_023529015.1 Papaver nudicaule | reverse complement strand
TACCCACACCACCACTAGAATACCTAGACACATCAATAACAATCAAAGAAACTACAACAAAATTTCCTTAGCCTGCATTGAAATTTATGTCAGAGATCATAGTCAGTAATTGTGCTACATCCTCCACTTCCCTGTCCTGCAATCTACTAATGTTATAAGACTAAGGGAAACAACTCTAAGTTCTTGACCGTTCAACCAAGCATCCTTCCAAAGCATATATTTCATTCATATACCTCCCAATCTATTTGGCCTGCAATGCCCTGTTCTAAAACTTCAACTTCTTTATACCCACACCACCACTAGAATACCTAGACACATCAATAACATCCCAATCCCACAGAAGAAAAAAAAACAAATTAAACCAGATAATTTAAACCTAAACAGACCTCTACCCAACAAAACTACTCACACCATACCTAGCTATTCACAACACTCAGGGAACCATAATCTACTGCAAAATCATGACTGCTAAGAATTAATCAAAACTCAAATATGACTACAAAGAAAATCATGCTTTGGGTCTCAAACATAACAACTGCAACATCAACAGATAAACATCCCAATCCCACAGAAAAAAACAAATTAAACCAGAAATCAACATAATATTAACATCACCATATCCATAATAAATCTAAAATCCCACACCACCAAGAGTATATAAATTAACAACCCTAAAAAAAGAAAAGAAAATATCTTATCCAAGAACTCAAGGACTGTTATGGATTCAAAAAAATAAAAAATAGAATATTCAAACCTCCAACACCATCATCCATGCACCTTGGTTCACCATTGCTTCAACACCATCAAAAGAAGGACCTTGGAACCGGGATCCTCTGAACTTCTATTTCAAAATTGGCATAGAAGTGCTCCTTACCATTAGCCCTAATATTCTCTTCGAGATTGTTGTAGTAAGAAAACCAAGTTCGATGTGGGGATGGAGGAATGGGGATATCCTGGATGAAGGTTTCCTCTTCTTCCTCTCCCTCAGAATCCAAATCAATCACCTCTGGATCTGGTACTGGTGCTTCCTCTGCTCTAGCCCTTTCCTCTACACTGACCCCTCCATCCACCCACTCTAGCACTTGAGAAGGATGACTATGAACGTGTATTTGTCCAATGTTGTCATATAGCTTCTCCTCATCCCACCATCATGGCCTGGTGGTTCTAGTAGAAGAAAAGGGACGCCATTCACCCTCAATATCTTTCTTGTACAATTCACCCTTGATCTTGACTATTGTCTTTTTGATGATGGCTTTGCATGGGTTATTGAGATACTCTGGATTAAGCCAGGGATTGGTAACTGGACTACTCATTTTGATTCACTAGAAGATAAAATAAATTCTCTCTGGGGATTAGATTTGGAAATAAAAATGGAAAACAAAAAAAATGTTTTTACTGAGGATTTTGTATCCTCAAACCTTTGGTTTACCCCTAACCCATCAGCAAATGCGTCTCAACTGCCTAATAAGGCTTATTACTTACATTTGCAGGAGTAGTTTGTTTTCACATTCCTCTAGATAATAAAAATTAAATAGCTTTTAAGACATTCTTTTTTTTATGCGTTTTCCTATGTCCAAACATTGGTCATAGGTCAGTGAAAGGCCATAAAGTCAGTTTTATTTTCTAGTGTTAATTTTTTTTTATCAAAATGCACAAATTAGCACAGGGTCCCAGTATATTATTACTGAACCATACATATGCTACTGTCTAACATAGAATAAAACATCAATTTACAGAACCAAATAGCATAACCATAAAAGCAAAGAAATTAACACATAGATGTCTTTAGGCAGGGCAAAAATAAAATAAAAACCCCTTAACCATCACTTCCCTTTCCAGCATGGTCCCTTGAATCGTCTCCAGCATTCTCCTTTGAATCCTCACCATCATCCTCCGATCCCGTCTTTGATACTAGAAAAGTATCATTCGCACCTTTCGCCTCATTCTTCCTGAATATCTCGAGCTTTGCCTGCAAACGTGAAATGAAACTAGCATAACATTCGTCATCAAAGGTTGAGTCACTTGAGTATGAATCATCTTCTGCATCCTCCTCTCCTTGCTCTTCAGAACTATCAGAAATATGTTGTACCGCATAGCCTGCCTTAGCCATCCTCGCACTCCTCGCCTTCACCACACATTTCTTCCTACTTTCCTTCTCCCATACCTCATTGAATTTCTTCCTCTCTTCTGGGGATATGAATAATGAGTCTATAGTGATGAATGGTTTATTAGTTCTTGTAAAAGCACTCTTGTACTTGTACAAATGGTCTTCAACTTTCATTAGTTCTTCTTCAGTCATTTTCCACATGTACTGTAAAAACCTACCGAGTCTTATTGCTCTCTCTTCTAATTTTTTCTTCTCATCTTCTTCCATTTTTTCCTCTTCTGTCATTGGTTTCTTTCCCTTGTCTTCGCTTGACAGTTTTCTCTTCTTGTCCATTGCCACTATGTCTGAAAAAAAACTTTCTTGCTCTAACAATTTCTAGCCCCCTGACTGCAATTAATGGCAGTTACATTATGTTTTGTAACTGCCGTACTAGTTTAAGGTTGAAATAGGGAGACTCTCCATTTTCTTGTCAGGGCATTTAGAGTGAACGCTAGGATTTAGAAAAAACATGCAGATTTTGCAGAATATGGAACTTTCTTCTCATGGCATTTAGAGTGAATCTTAGGATATAAAAGAGAAGCAGATTTTGCAGAATATGCCATCTGAATTGAGAGTAGTGAATTTTATCTTGCCAAGGCCAGTAATTTGGCTGGAACTGTAATTTGGCCGGACCTATAACTTTTTCTTGTCAGGGGATTGATGGTTTCAATGTTAGCAAACAATGCTTGTGTTTGAATTGCTTGATTTCAAGTTCAATTTGGTGTTTCCTAGTAATCCTACACTGCACAGTTCTCTTAACCTACACCACTGTTCTGCAATCAGAAATTGATGGTTTTCAGGCTATGTATCAACCAAGCAACATTTTCAGAACCTTTGACACACAGAGTTAAACGGAAATTAGATTAAACACCAATAACATAAACCCATGCACATTCAATCCGGCCGATAATACAACCCAAAAAACACCAAAAGCATAAACCCATAAACATGGAGATGATACAGAACAACCCAAGTAGGACTCTTAAATTGAACCAGTCTGATTGATCCTACTTGCGAAGTGGAACAGACTAGCCATCGAAATCAATGTCCTCCTCATCTCCGCTTACGGATGAAGCTGCAGTCCCATACCCATCATCACATTATTCTTCTTCTTCCTCCAGAGGCTCACCATCAAATCCAAGAAAAGGCTCTTTCATGGTTCTTGCAAAAACCTTTCGGTTATTTAGTTTTTCGGCTAAGAATTTCTGAAATAGAGCTTCATCTGCTACCTCTGCTGCCTCTGCTTCCAGTTCAAGATCAAATGAGTCTTTGGAGGCTTCAGACTCCCCATCAATACCATCCCCTGCATCTACCTCTTCTTCCTCATCACTATTATCTGAGTCAGAGGGGTTGAGAACAGTCGTACATAACTTCAATCTCTCAATCCATTCTTGCCTCTTTCTAGCCCTGCGAGCAGCTCTTTTCTTCTTTCAGAGAGAAAATTTTTGTTCATGGGCAGCAACTTGTTTCTCAAAGTTTTCTCTCCAAAGTTTGGTGTGTAAACTCTCAGGATTCACCATTTTTTTCTCTCTGTTTTGGTTATCTCTCCACAGTTTTTTTTGCCTTTGATATCCCTTAAATTTAGCCTTCTTAAATATTGTGCAATATATAGCTAGAGATTAGGTCAATAGCTAGATATTAGGTCCATAATGTTTGCGTATTCAACGCCAAAATGCATGTGGTTATAAAGCTAGTCAGTCATTGCCAAGTCTGATCAGCAGTCATTATGTGTGGTTAAATCTAGCTAATCATAGCGCTGCAAAGTCTTATCAGTTATTTTTTTAAGAATCCAGTCTTATCAGTTATTAAAAATGTTAGAATTATGGACCTACTCCTATAATTTTAGCCGGCTTTTTTCACCCAAATGGTCAATATGGGCCGCCTGTAGACGCTTCAAATGAATATGGCCCCCATGAATATACTTTCCGATAATTTTGGCCGGATTACATTGAGGTTGTAACAAAAAGTTTAATTAATCAATTAAAATGACACAAGTAAAAATTTTCAACTCAAGATAATTTTTCATTAATTGGAAAACAAGTACAATGGAATAAATTTTCCTTATTGAAGCAACAACAACTACATTGCAAAGATGAAAATAAAACAACAATTAATCTACTAAACATACCATGACATTGCTCTAACATTTCAAAACGCCGCCTTGTATTTCCTCAATCTTTCATAACATTCTACAAACATGAATTCCCGGTTATTGAGTTCACGATATTTAGCCATAGCTACATTGACCATTTCTTCGTGTGATGCATTTATATTTTTTTGCGCATAGCTTTCTTAATTCGGCGAAACTCGGTCATGTCTCTACTAATGCAGTTTCATTGACTTCTAATTCCATTTAGATCTCTATTATTTGGATTCTTTGTAACTTTCACGAACACATCAAAAGCACGAATCTAAAACGCCGCCTGCCAAGGTTCCACTTCATCCACCATACCTTTCATTCGGCTACGAATGAAAGAGTAAGTAATTGAGAGATTTTCTATCTCGGTGTAATTGGTCGCCATATCAATATTTGGTGATGAAAAAAAGTTGAAAATTTGAAGGGAGAAAGAAGGAATCAATTGAAACAAGATTGATTGGGATGAGTTGGTCAAAGAAGAAGAGTTCTCTTATATAGAAGAGATCCAAACGACTATTTTTTTTGGAATTTTGAAAAAAAATCTTTGAGGATGGTAGGCGGCAATCTTCTCCCGTACATTTTCTATGGTCCACTCTACTACAGTACTTAACTATTTCCAACGGAAAATTACTATACCGTCTCAACTACATCACTATTTTCTACGGAAACAACAAAACCGTCTCATACTATTTTCCACTGCCATTAGGGAATTGATATGGAGTTCAGAGGAAGATTGTAACTCACACTTGCCCAAAATGGGTTCTTTTATGGTTCTACAAGGATTCCACCTTGAATTTGCCATTTCTGGATAGGATCAGTGCTACTCTGGAAGAGCCTGGCTCAGAGTATGGCAAATTAGGAAGTGGTTTGGAGTTCAGAGGAAGATTCTCAAATACAACACTATTTTCTACGGAAAAATCAAAACCGTCTCAGAAATATCACTATTTTCCACGGAAACAGCAAAACCGTCTCGGCTACATTAGTATTTCTACGGAATCAAAAAAACCGTCTCACCTATATTACTATTTTCTACGGAAACAACAAAACCGTCTCAGAAACATTACTATTTTAGTGAGTGGTTTGGAGTTCAGAGGAAGATTCTAACTCAAACTTGCCCAAAGTGGGTTCTTATAAGGTTCTACATGGATTTTTCCTTGAATTTTCCATTAATGGATAGGATCAGTGATCCTGCAGGCTTAGATTATGGAAAATTATGGGGAGTTCAGACGAAGATTACCTTTACTATTATGGTTTCAAAATAATCTCGAGATCATTCTTCGCTGATGCATGCACTAAGCCTACTTGTATTATTCCTACCGGAGTATCAGAATAATTCGCGAATCACCAAACCGAAGGATGTTTCTCATATTATTCCTACTGGAGTATCCAAATAATTAATAAGTCGAGAACACCAAAAATGACGATGTTTCTCATACTGGAGTATCGGAATAACCCGGTCATCTTCGGTGAAACTTCTCAAAAAGGTACGTTTGAGATATATTACACGTAAAGAAAACTGTATAACGAGCAATTGTAGGTGTTTTGTCATGGTAATTATGTTCCATTAGCAAAAAATGTCATGATTTTTAGATTGTTGTCTCATGGCTTAAAACCCACCCACTTTTCCGTTGACCACATATTTAATTTGACTTGACACAGTTGACCAGATATGATTGCCGTGTTTTCGGCTCATTAATCGAAGTGAAAAGCAAATCTCTCCTCTATTATTGAACTCTCCTCTCTTGTCCGAAAGTTGGAGCTCAAAGTTAGATCTCAAATTTCGTTTCCCTCTCAAATCTCCACTCTGAGTCTTCTTTCCCCCCTCGAAAATCATCTCTCTCTTCCTGAAATTTTGGTTTCCCTCACAAATATGTTTTCCCTCTTCTACAAAAATCAGAAACATTTCAGATCTAATTTTTCTGAAAAACAGATGGAGATGGGAAATTTTTTCCTCTTTCCTCTTTCCTGTATCCCATATCTATCTACTATCTTATCTCGCTCATATCTCTGGTAATCTCAATAGATTTCTAGTTTAGATTAGAGTTATTTTGGCTGTTATCTCTTTCCATAAGTTGAGATCTGTTTTGTATTTTTGTGAGTATAAGTTGAGATCTGTTTTGTTTTTCTATGGGTAAATGTTGAGATGTGTTTTGGTTTTTTATGAGTATATCTGTTTTGCTTATATGTTCTTATTTTGTTTGCAATCTATTTCATCTAAGAACAACTGACCACCAAAGGGTGTGTCTTAGTTAGAAGGTTTCCTGTTAATGAAGGAGATCGGTGTAACAAACCTCACTAACTAATTCATCCCCTCTATCATTACAGTTGGTTCATCAAAGTTTCAATAGTAATGTATTTTACTTCTTGGTTGATGGTTACAAACTAGAACAAGAGATGTGATATGACTGTGTTGGTCCTCCAAGGATGTTTAAGGATTGTAGTAAATTCGTAATTAAAAATTAAGTTTTCTTGAAATGAATTTACTACTGTCTTTAAACAGCCTAGCAAGATTAGTGTACAATAAAGAAAGAGTTGTAGTTGTGTTTGATTCAAGCCATTCCCACAAGGTGTATTAGTATGTGGTGAGTAAGCATGAATACATTAGTTTTTGTTATTATCATTAGTTTATCTTGGTTGATTTTTAATCACTTTATTGTCTTTGTCTGGCCAGGAGGCTTCTTTGAGCACAGGGCTGCTGCAGGACACCTTTTTCAACTTAAGGTTTGTCTACATATCATATAGTGTGCAATCTCTTTATTTTATCATGTGGTACATGATTTGGAGGATTAGGAACAACTCACCACCATTGAGTGTTTGGAGATGAGATGTACTAGTTGTGAAGTTTGCCGTAAATGGATCGGATCGATGCGGCAAACATGACTACCAGTACATTTTCATCCCCATTTTTTGTTGGTGAGGAAGCCTCCATACATTAGTCTAAGTTTGATGATTATCGCTGTCTTGGTTTATTCTTACTTGCTACCATTATCTATGTTTTGCAAGAATTCACTGTGGCAGTACCAACACAAGTGCAGAAAGGAAAAGATATGATTGTATTGGTCTAGCAAGACTCTTTTAGGATTGGAGTAAACTCCTAATCATAAAGTTTTCTTGAAAGAGTTTACTCCAGCTCCAAAAGGGTCTAGCTGGATTAGTATGCTACTATGAAAGAGGACCTGTCGGTGTCATTCAAGGACATATTGCTTACTACATTGTCTTTGTCTTGTGAGGAGGCTTCTTTGAGCAAGGGGCTGCTGTAGGACACCTTTTTCGCCTAAAGGTTTGTTTACATACCAGATGATCTCTTTATAATAGTATGTACTACATGCTTGGGAGTATTAGGAACAACTTACCATCATTGAGTTTTTGAAGATGAAATATACTGCTTATGAAGTTCGCCGAAATGGAGGAGATCGATTCGGTAAACATAATGAGCAACATACTTTCATCCCCAACTTCTGTTGGTGAGGAAACCTCAATACATCAGTCTATGTTTGATGTTCATTAGTTTGTCTTGGTTTATCTTACTTACTAGTTACTACTGTTATCTTTGTTTTGTGAGGATTCACTGTAGCAGTACCAACACATGTGGAGAAGGAGAGACATGACTGTATTGATTCTGCAAGACTCTTTTTATAAATTGGAATAAATTCCCAATCATCAAGTTTTCTTGAAATGAATTTACTCCATTTTTTAAACAGAGTCTAGCGGGACTAGTATGCAACTACGAAACAGGACCTGTCGGTGTCATTCAAGGACAATTTACTTCCCGTAGGTGAGTGAACTTGTAGGGGCATAATTCGGATGAGCCACGTGTCACCATCCTAGAAGAAGAGTAAGACAACGCCTTATGAACGCGAAGAGAACCAAAAGCCAAGATTACGAACCATGGACCACCGTTCGGAGATACCGCCTCGATCCACCAAACCCTCCGAAGTAGTTACCCAAGCTTCCCTCGAAGAATATACCAAGCCCGAAGAAGAAGTCTGCCGAAGTCGATAAACCGACATACGAGCCGAAGTTACTTGAAGACGAGGCGCGCCGAAGACCTACTTTACTTGGTATCTAAGATAAGGACACTTGTGTAATTATCCTGTAAATTTCCTCTATATAAAGGAAATATCTCCTAGGAGAGAGGGGATCTTCTGGGACTTTCTCTCTCTTCCTTCTTCTCCTCTACTCATCTTCTTCCCCAAACTAGATCTAGATCTAGAACTCCTCTTTAATGGAGGTTCATGTACCACAACATGGAAATACAAATAAACCTTCTTATGTCTTGCCTTTACCTTTATTAGTTTGGTCTTGAATCACTGTTCATAACATCCTCGATGCTGTACTATCTGTCTTCGGACTGCAAACCACAATTAAACATTGTATGTGCGAGTAGATCTGATGGATATGGCACCTTGTGTACCTATGCAGATTTTCTACTCGTACAGAACTCTTATTATACCTGCTCAGAAGATTAATTTATGAGTATTTGGTTGAATTAGATGTATGTTGCAGTTAGGTCTCCCTCTTGTAGTAGATAGTTGAGGTCAAATTTTGTTCATGCTATATTTGCTAGATTTATAAGTAGTATTACATATTATATAGGATAATTGTTAGGTATTCATTGATCCCCTAAATTTGGCCGATGAGAAGAAGGTTCACTCCTTTTCCTACGTGTGAATCGGTTTCTTCTTATAACCAATTTACTTACACGTAGTAAAATGAGTGTTCTGGCTCATTGAGTGCTATTGCTTTTGATTTTATGAATGTTTGTAGTTGTAATAACAGGACTGGATCCTTTTTATGATTTCCCTAAGTAGTTTTTTTCAGGGATGATTTATAATCGTGGGTCATGATTACAAATATGATTATAGACAACTCTGTTATGGGGTCATATTATGTTATTCAAGTGGTTGTTCTGTCAACTATACGTAGACAACTGAAAGATTTGTTTCATTGTTTCCCAGAACTCTCACATCTGAGGTCGACAAAGCAAAATGAAGGTTGCGTTAATGATAAAGATCTCTGGGAAACCGCTAAAAACCATTCTGCGTCCTATAACAAAGCTTCTTCTGATCCAAGGTATCATTACAGAACATCACATAAACTGCAAACTGCCAAAACACACAACCTTCTAATCTAGGGGTAGTAATAACACAGGCAAAAATGTATGTATCTATTTTGCCCTGTGCAGTTTTATCAATTTAGGATTGTGAATGAGTGTAGTGAATGGATGTATAAACGGTTGTATGATTTTCAGAGTTTGAATGAAATGGTTGTGTTAGTTGAATGAGAATGGATGTATTTTCAGTGGGAATGAATTGAAAATTACAAGATTTCGATTCAGTGTTGCAGGTTTAGAAATGAACTGTATTGCAGGTTCAGAAATGAACTGTATTCCAGATTCTGGAATGAACTGTATTCCAGGTTCAGAAATGAACTGTATTCCAGGACCACTTTAGGGGATCAATTGTAACGCAGGGCTTAACGCTTGCTAGCGTTTATTTATTTTTTAAAATAATACAGTTTCTTCTAACGATAACAGATGGTACACAAATCTGTTAGTTGCAAAAAACACGTGTCAATCCAAAAAACTGTTACAGACGAGATTCCCACGAATACAAACGTTGACTTAGCCTTTAAAATTTATCTGCCACACGCTGCAGTTTAACGGCGTACAGAAGTTGCTGGATCCGTTACGATAGAAGGACAGGTGGCAAGCACTGAACCGTTAGAAATAGAATCCATCAGAACATTCCATTACCTTAACAGTTAGGGTATCAGTTATGCAGACACAACGTTGCTGGCTGTTAAAAAACCGTTAAGAAAACTACCAGCTGGCAAACGGATAAACCGTTACTGCACGAAAAACACTGTTGGATATAATGTTACAGTTATTTATCAGTTACCGCACACTGTAACGGGTAGACCGTTACAGTAGACTGCCATGCGGCATGGTATGATGGTATTCCTCATCCGTGGAAAATTATTATTGCAACAGATTCGTGTGTTGGTGTAATTATAATTACACCAACGGCAGATCCGTTGCTATAATTATTCCAACACTAATAATAACGGCGTCTCGGCAACGACCACTCATCGTTGCTTTTATTTTTTGCAACGGCCCACCGCCGTTGCTAAAAAGCTGTTTTCGTGTAGTGGAAATGAAAATATGATTTTTGGTTATTGTGTAATGATAAAGATAGTTTAATACATTCATCCTTTTTAGACATTCTCATAACACCCTTTCAACAAATTTCTGAGCCATCGCTTCCCCTCTGTTTCCAGTTCTTTCATTGTTTAGATCGCTTTTTCCCTATTTTATGCTGCTTTTCTTGTAAAGTCTCAAAATATGTCGAACTAACTCACTTGTTCTCCCTTTGCGTTTGCAGATTGATTAAGATCTCCATGGCATTTGCCTTCAATCCTGAGATGATTTATGCGTTTGTTGTCATTGTTAGTATACTAGTTTTAGTTCAGTTCTTGCGTTTGCATTCATGGTTCGTCAAGATTCAACAGAGGTTTCAACGAAAGTTCAAAACCAAAACCGAGTTAGATTACCGATCCAATGAAACTATTTCCCACTATTTTAGGAAACTTCAAATTTCAAATTCTGTCAAATTGACCCGGCAACTCTTCAAAGTCCTTTGCGTAATTCTAGCAGTCTTCTACACACATACCATATTAGGATTAATCCCAAGCCCTAAAAACATGGAACATATCCCATATTGTAGAAACCAGAATATCCTGTGGCAAAACTCGCCCTATAATATACCCTTTCCTGTAACCCTAAAAGTACCTTGGAAACTGATCACTAAGTACACCATGGAGGCGCCAGGTTCAGCATTACCTACATCTGCAATGACGAAAAATGTTTCTCATCTCACCAGTAAGCTTCAAGATACTATGTTGGAAAACAACAAGGAGGAATCACCACTTTCTCCTCACCCTGCAAGTGCTGATGAAGAAGAGGAAATAAAGATTACCTTGGTTGGAACTATAGTGATGAATGGAAGATTGACAGGAAAACTCGTGGAAAGAAACCTGAGAACTACATGGCCTTTCATTCCATCGGATGAAGTAAAAGTTTTTGAAATTGAACAAAATGTTATGGTGTTTACTTTCACCGAAGGGTCAATTGCGAAAAAAGTCTTCCAGGAACAGCCATGGTTTATTGATGGCAACCTTGTCATCTTACACTTGTATGATCCAACTGCATTGTATGCTGGCCTAGACTGGGATCACCATGAGTTTTGGATTTGGTTGAAGAACTTGCTACCTGAACATATGACACAGGCAGCGGTAAGGGACATGGGAGCTTTAATGGGAGAGGTAGTGGTTGTTGATCCCCCAACGGGATTACCAGAAACTGATATTGCTTTCGTGTGTGTGTGTGAAGATCAATCTTGGTACTCCACTTGGAATAGGAGCTCTGGCAATAACTACAGCTGGTACTACAAAGTGGTACATATACTTTTGGGAGAAACAACCCCACAGAATCTGCAGGGACTGTTATGTAATAATGCACGCCAATGATCGTGCTAAGTGTAGGCGTAATGCCCAATTGCTTGAAGATGCTCATGCTAAGCCAGAACAATTTGGTCCTGTTATTGAGAGGAAACAAATCTCATTAGATAAGAGTGTTATTCCAATGCGCAAGCCTAATCCTAGGTCAGCTGTGAAGCATAAGCCTTTTGTTCTACCAAAAGATGGTGTCAAAATCAACGTTCAGGTCAAAGAAATTACGGCTGGTGATACTGAAATGGAAGAGGAAAACATACCTAGCCTAGGTAAGAGATCCAGAATTACGGACACTAATGAACCTAAGAATCTTGATGAACCAACAGAACTAGCTTCAATGACTGGAGCATCTCAGGATAATCAAGTTTTTAAGGAGACTGATCAATCTAGCAGTGCTGGGGGGGAAATAGGTATACTCCATTTCACTTCACAGTTCGCAATTCAATTTCAATTTCAGTTTATTATTCTTTAATCATTCTGGTCGTGTTCACTGTCACTTACCTGCTCTTTCAGTTGAAGTACATAGCACTAGGCACACTTTAAATTGTAGTTTTCTCAGACATTTTAGTCATAAAGTGCACTCTAGTATTTGGATATTTCGGTTAAGTAGTTTTTCCAGTAAAAATCATTATTTTCAGTCACATAGTCGAGTCTTGCATATAATTCATTTGAAGCATATTGTATTCAGGATTCAAGTCACCAATATACCAATTTACATCTGTAGTTATCATCATCCTATAGCTAGATTCAGCATGAAGGTACTTTCTTGGAATGTACAAGGATTCAAGTCTAGTGCGACCAGGGATCATCTTTGTATTATCATTAGAACGCAGAATCCAGATATTGTTTTTCTTATGGAAACTAAACTCTGTGAGGTTACCTGCAAGCCACTATTAGTTCATTATCAATTCCCTAATATGGCTTATATTGAGCCAGTTGGTCTATCAGGTGGTTTAATTGTCTTATGGAAAGATGGCTTCACATTTGAGGTTTTAAGTGCAGACAAAAATATGTTCAATGTTATCGTTCAGTCTGACCTCAGCAAACCCGAGTGGTTACTGACATGCATGTACGGTTATTCGGATTACAACAAGAAGAAGGATCAGGGGTCTTTTATTCAGGATTTGGGCGCAGACATTGATCAACCCTGGGTATTACTTGGTGATTTAAACTTTCACTTCTTAGATGATGATGCTGTTACTTCTTCTTCAACAGATGGATGGGTTAATTCTGTTATTCAACGGTGTGGTTTAGATGATCTGGGCTACACTGGTAGGGTCTATACATGGACAAGCAACAATATTGGCACATGTATTCGTAGATCAAGAATTGATATGGCATTTGGTAATGGTGACTGGAGTAGGTTTTTTCCAAATTCCAAACTATATCACTTAACACGGGTTGGTAGTGATCATTGTCTTATCTTATTTGTGACTGACTCAACTCAACCACACTGCTGGAAACCTTTCAAATTCTTTTTTACATGGTTATCTGACAGTTCATGCACAAAAATTATTCAAAATGCTTGGTCCACACAGGCTACAGGTTCACCAGCTCATCAAGTGATCACAAGACTTAAAGCTCACAAGAATAGCTCTTTCCAAGTGGAAATAAACAACACTTTGGTGATATCAATCATCAAATTGATATTCTTGAAGCTGAGTTAGAGGTTATTCAAAAACAACCTGCAACTAATGCTTCTCATAATCAAGTGATCAGAATCAATGAAGAACTCAACAGATGGAATAAGATTCAACATGATTTCTACTTCCAGAAGTCTAGGGATTCATTCTTGAGAGATATGGATAATAATACCAAATACTTCCATACAATCACAAACAGGAAAAAGGCTAAGAACAATATTGATTTTATGCAAGACGTTTCTGGTAGATGGCTTACTTCAAGAGACGAAATTACAAATCATTTAACTCAGCATTTCAAAGGTATTAGCACTACTAGTTCTCCAGTTCTAAGGGATGCTAACTTTCATGTTATTCCTACAGTTATCACTCATGAGGATAATATGAAACTTCTTAGAATACCAGATAATGAGGAGATTCATAATACCCTCAAAAGCATGGAAAATTGGAGTGCTCCAGGGCCTAAAGTTTTTCAAGCAGGTTCTTACAAGACTCAATGGTCAATTGTTGGTGATGATGTCTGCAACACGGTCAAGAGATTCTTTGAGAGTAAACACATGCCTCGACAGATTAACAAAAATTATATCTCATTGATTCCTAAAAGAAGAAGCCTTTGACTTCTGCAGATTACAGACCTATAGGTTTGTGTAATACTTCATACAAGATGATTTCCAAGATTATTGTCAACAGAATGAATCCCTTGATAAATAATATTATATCTCATTTTCAATCCGCTTATGTTTCTGGAAGACTCATCAGCGACAACACAATCATTGCACAGAAAATCATTCATACTATGAAGAAGATAAGGGGAAATTATGGCTGGTTTGCTCTCAAACTTGACATGAGTAAGGCTTTCGACAGGATAAAGTGGCCTTTTCTTCTCAAGGTTCTTCATTTCTTTGGTTTTGATGAGGCATAGTGTGATTATCAATCATTGTGTGAGCACTACTTCTCTTTCAGTTATGTTGAATGGTTCTCCTTGCGAGGAGTTCAATCCTTCTAGAGGCATTAGACAAGGAGATCCTCTTTCTCCTTATCTCTTTATCTTATCTATGGAGTACTTGTCTAGGAAACTTTCTGAAGCCCAAGACAATAATTCCATTCCAGGTATTAAAGTGGCGGCGACTGCTCCAGCCAATAATCATTTGCTCTTTGCAGATGACTGCTTGATCTTTACTCAAGCATATTTCGACTCGGTGTATAATCTTCTTCATGTTTTAGAGGAATTCAGTTCTTTATCTAGTCAACTTATTAATTTTGATAAATCGGCAGTTCATTTTAGTAAGAAGACAGATGCAGAATGTGTTCAAGCAATAACATAAATTCTTGGTGTTAGGGTGATGAACTCAAATGGAAAATACCTTGGGTCTCCACTTTTGCTAGGGCATAACAAGCAAGAAGCATTCAAGGAAATTCTAGAAAACTTTGATCGAAGACTTTCAAGTTGGAGCTCAAAGACTTTAACACAAGCAACTAGGGGCACTATGGTTAAGCATGTTCTAAACTCGATTCCTGTTTACCAGATGGGGACTTTCCTGATTCCAAAATATTTTCTCAAGAACCTTACTTCCATTGAGAGACGCTTTTGGTGGGGGCATAAATCAAACCATGGTGCTTGTTTAACCGCTAGGGAAAATCTGTGTAAACCAAAGAATTCAGGTGGGCTTGCTTTTAGGGAATTAGAGCATCTCAATATAGCCTTACTCACCAAACTAGCATAGAGAATGTGTAACCAGCCAGATCAGTTATGGGTTCAAGTCTTGACAGCAAAATACTTCCCTAATGGAGACTCACTTCATACCCATATCACTCCAAAAGAAATCTCATGGATGTGGAAGGGCATTGAGGAGGGTTTAAAGGTGGTGCGACAAAACTTCTTCATAGAAGTCAACAACGGTAAAAAGACATTCATTTGGTTAGACAAATGGATAGTTGGTGTGCACATCCCACCAACAAGCATTAGTCCAGTTGCTTCCCAATATGTTTTCGTGCATGATCTAATAGAACCAGAATCAGGTGCTTGGAATTCCAGCTTGCTGCGGCTACTGTTTGATCATAATACAATACAAAAGATAGAAAGCATGTTCATTGATTTGACGAAAGAAGACACCATGATTTGGATGCCAAGCAAGGATGGCGTTTTCAGCGTGAAAAGTGCATACAACCATCTAGCCTATCGTCACTCAGTAATACAGCCTCAGGGAGTCGACTTTAGCGTATGGAAGAAACTATGGAACTGCAAGGCACCCCACATAACAAAATTATTTGGTTGGAAATGCCTGAAGGGCATAGTTCCAACGAGAACAAGACTGCACTGTCATGTTCCAGGAATTCAGAATGCTTGTGGGTTGTGCAGTAACAGTTCAGAGACTCTTGAACACTTGTTGTTTTGCTGCGCTCATTCTAAAAGAGTCTGGAGGGGTTTAAATGTTGATATTGATGACTGCAGGTTGAGGTTTAACACTGTGTATGAATGGGTTCTATCGTGGTTTGATCACTTAGGAAATCACAATTCAAATATGTCAGACTATGATCATTATGCTCGTATGGTAGGTAGTTGGATCATCTGGAAAATCGTTGCGAAACTATTCATCAAGGGACAACACCTAACCATCTCGGTTCCATAAGAAGAATTAACTTCTATTTGGAACCATGTCTGAATACTCTTAGCAGTCAGTTGAGTCCTAGCCTAGGAAGAATCATTGGTGCAGCTACCATCTCGAAGTGGCAACCACCACCATTAGGTTTATTTAAACTGAATGTTGATGCTTCCTTTGATTTGATTACTTACGAATTGGGTACTGGCATTGTTGCCCGTTGTTCTGCAGGTATATGTCAGAGAATCAAAGGGACGTACGCCAGCGAAACACTAAGCTCGGTGGAGGGAGAATGCATTGCCGTGAAGGAGGCGTTGTTTCTTGCAAGGAGTGCAGGCATGGACAGAATACTTATTAAAGCGGATGTGAAGTGGTGATTCAAGCTCTCAACAACGGTGTTCACACATCTCATTGGGATTACAGAAACATCATAAAAGAAATAAGGCATTTGGCTAGTTCTTTTTCATTTTGTAGTTTTGGTTATGTTAGTCGGGACGACAATGAAGTCGCAAACTCAATTTCAAAATTTACTAGGCAGAGCAAACTTAATATTGGCTCTGTAGATTGCTTTCCAAGTTTTGTAACTCAACTACTGGTGAAGGATAATCTTCCTTCCTCTTTTACTTAATAAAAGTCAGTTTTTCGTATAAAAAAAAAGACATTCTCATAACAATCTTGCTTAGATGGGTATAAAATCCATGGGGAAAAAAAAAGGCATAGGGTAAAAAATAGTCAGTTTATTTTATTATTTT
>JAJJMA010015165.1:0-11380 GCA_023529015.1 Papaver nudicaule | reverse complement strand
GGTATGAAGCCCAATATTTACTCCCCCTTACTTGATACTTTGAAAAAAGTACGTAAGTAAATAATACGGTGTTCTCCCCCTATGGTTGTGAACCACAAGAACAAGAAACCATATGTATTCTCCCCTTATTTGTCACAAAAACGTGACAAATCAGTTGAGACTCGGGTTTCAAGCCTATAGATATGGTTAAGTCAAGGATGTACTCACATATCAAGTTTAAGATGACATAACTAAGAAATCAGAGTGAAGATTTCTAAGTTGATTCATCTTTGGAGAAATATAAATACACTTTTCTCCTAATATTCCACATCCACGCTTCCCAAAAAGATTTGTTATTAAGCGCAAGCTCATTTAAGAACTCTCCCCCATGTGGTGTTATTCAATAAAGAACAACAATATATGCCTTTACAAGTAAAGACATAAACAAAGCATAACTAGACAAACAATTTAATGTATCCAATTTCTTTGTTAATTTTCTCTTTCCCTAGCCAATTTTTTGGAAAAGAGTATATGATTTCTGAGCTTATAGAAACCCTAGAAATCATACAATCAAAAGTTTCTTAATCGTGAGAGAAAGTACAACTTTGTAAGTTGACATAACTTTGAATCATCACAAAAGTAACGAATAAAGTCATGTATGCAATACATAAGATTGAGGTAGACAAATCAAGTATTGCAAGCATCATTAATAATCAAATCTAAAAGAACTTTTTATTAATGAATACTAATAAAGTAGTGCATGCTGAAAAACTCTAAAAAGCATGAAAAGGCATACTACTTTTAGATATAGTTTATATTCCTTAGGCAAAAGTAAGAACAAGTTATCACAAGGGACCAACTATTCTAATCTACTAAGAAAGAAAAATCTAAAACAAAGTTGTGGAGCTTCCAACTTCATTCAAAATTGCTACTGGAAGGCTGACCATCATTCTTGGCAGCACAAACTTCACAAGACTTGTTATCAGCAAGTTTGTTGGTTTGTGCTTTCATGAGAGTTAACTCATTAGTTACTGCTTCCATCTGGGACTTGAGCAGTACAATCTTTCTTACAACGGTCATGAGATGTTCTTTCATAGCTTCATAGTCTATAAAGAAGCGATAGACAATATCAGTTGATATTTGAACTTTCTGATTCAGCTTCTCATATTCACATGCAGAGAATTGACAAACATAAGGCTGATGCTCATGGAAGTCATAGAATCCTTCTTCTTCCACCAGAGTCTTTGCTTCTCTTTCTTTCCCTTCAGAGCCATTGGCATTGCTATTTTTTTCCATTGTTAAGAAAAAGAATAGTAGAGAAAACACTTTTGAAATTATCTCAAGTGTTGTGGTATTTATACAAGAAAAATACCAAGGAAGGATAAGCTCCAATATCCCACACAGTTTGCACACCCAAAGTCCTTTTTTTTTTTTTTTTTTTTGTGTTTTAGAAAACGATAAACATAATCACTTTCAGGATTTGAGTGACTCTTCATGCAGTTGGTGGTAATCCGCCGCGTATTAGAATTTTTGCACAGAAAAACACTTCCGATCGGTTCGTGAACCAGTTGAGTTAACGATACATTTTTTTTATGTACACATCAGCCCGAATTAACGGGCTTAGTGTTTTCTGTAGTATGGGAGATCCATATGTTCCTCAAATTAGTTTTTCTTGGTGAGGTACCATTTTAATCACTCGGATGCCTTTCTTGAGTGGCACTGAATGTTCCAGGGTTTTTCATCCCTGATTGATACGTTCCCTATCTCTCAGTACTAAGATAAGGAAGTTGTTTTTCAACACTAGAATTTTGTGTTGTGGTGAGACCTAAAATGCGAACATTCTTTTTGTATTTTATTGATTTACTTAAGAAACCAACCCAACTACACTTCATATTGACTAATTTTATGAAGGAATGGAAATGCAAAAATTTTAGGTACGAAAAACATTACCATCTCCTCAAGATTTTCCTCGTGAACAATAAAATAGGCTAAGTAAATGTGTTCATGTAACCCGTTCGGTTTTAGTTATGTTTATCTGCAACATGCAATTTAGATTTTATTTATCGGCACGAAGTAATTTAGATTTTATTTTATCAGCACGATGTAACTTAGATTTTATTTTATCAGCACGATGTAACTCAATTTATTTTTAATGCAACTATGATTGAGTGAAACAACTTGAAAATCGAATTTTGGGTGGAAAAGTATTGGGTGTGAGTGAAAACGGAGTGTGAAGAATTATTATAGGGTGTTTCTGGTCAAGGTCAAACCTTGACTGGGGGTCGGACACTGAATAGCCGACCCCAAAAAAGTGTCGGCTTTTTGATGGCCACCTCTCAACCATAGTACTTGCGTTTTTGGTTACTTTTTTTTGACCTATAAATTTTTTTACCTAAAACTCACATTATATGCACCATAGTGCTTGCTCTTAGGCACCACCTAGAACCCTCCTTATTCTATGTGGGAGTAACCCTCATGGCTTTGGTCGAGCCAATCTTTAACAATCTCCACCTTGGCGAGATCCAGAGCCATCTCACCAACCAATCATCGTCTATCGTACACGATCTTCATCCGTTTTTACTACCGTCGACATGGTTATTATGCGCCCTTGAACCTTGGATGCCCCTTAGATGGGATCAGGTCTAACTCCACTATGAGCCCTAGCTCTCATACCTCTTAACAGACATGGTTATTATAAGCCCTAGCTCTCATATCTCTTAGCATCCCTAGCTCTCATACCTCTTAACAGACATGGTTATTATGCGCCCTTGAACCTTGGATGCCCCTTAAATGGGATCAGGTCTAACTCCAGTATGAGCCCTAGCCTAGCTCCACCTTGCGTACCACACCATCTATAACCACTCGATCTCTTAGCAGCCCTAGCTCTCATACCTCTTAACTGCCCTAGCTCTCATACCAATTGAAGGATCCAACGGGCTGCCAGGCCCACTCCGGGCCCGATCACATAGTACTGATATTGTCCCCAACTTAACCACCTTTGGATCGGGTGTGTGTTAGGGTTCTAGTCTAACATACAGAGAAAAACAACTAACTAATCTAGAATCCTAGGATAAACCCTTTGAATTGGGGGTTAGCCACCAGCTTGAATATGAAAGATAAAGAAAACTGAGTTTTGTATTAATTTCCATTCTTTACAATCGTTAGCTGAGTTTATATATAGCTCAGGGTGCTTGAATAGCACGTAATAACTTAAAACACGCAAGACTTAATTTAAGAAGTTTATCTAAACTGGGAAACTATGAAACTAACTAAAGTATGAGCAAAATAAGGAAACATGATTGGTGTTGGGTCGTAACATCCCACCGCGCCTGAAAAATGGCTTGTCCTCAAGCCTCAAAGTCTGGAAAACGCATGAGTAATTCATCCGCATCTTCCCAAGTAGCATCTTCTTTCGCACGATCCTTCCACTGGACTAACCACTTAGTACCAGCTTGGTTGTCTTTCTTAAACATCTGCCTATCCAAAATAATATCAGGCTCCCATTTGTCATAATCAATCACAATAGGCAAAACAGCTTCAACATTAATAGAAGAGCCAAGTCTCAGTTTTAGCTGTGAAACATGAAAGACTGGAAGCATCAGGCATGACTCGAGATATAACATAAGGTCCCTCCCAGTTTGCTGTGGACCCCGGAATAGAAGTTACTTTTCGGTTAGTGCGTCGCATAACCTTATCTCCTTCTTGAAAAGCAGCCTTAGGAACCCATGACATCTCAGGTGTCTTTCGCCTATAAGACCGTTGCTTTGCCCGGACCCACCTATTAGAAGTGGCCTTGATTTCCTCCTGCGGTGCCTCAGAGGATTCGATAGACTTGATGCAATCAAGTCCCCATTTCGGAGAACTATCCAATCCTTGTGTAGGGACACGTTGGATAGGATTTCCGTGAACTAAATAATTCTGAATAAAGTATTTCAAATCACTTTCACGTACCTCTTTGAATATCACCAGAGTTTCGGACCCCACGCGGTACTCTAGTTTTCCCACGTTGCAGCTTTCTTGGTCAAATATGAACTCTTGGCCTTTGATGATTACTGGTGAGATTGTAGGTACAAATCTCTTCCCATGGAGCCAGGGACGTCCAAAGATCATGTCGTGCTCCTCATCCTCTTTGATTACATGAAACTTTGTTTTGGTGCGAGCAGAGTCCACCTTCAGATCTAAAGTAACATGACCATATATGTCTTGGAGATTTCCTTTTGAATCTTTTGTCACTGTGGGATAGTAGATGACATCCCGTCGAGAAATCCCAATTGCTTGAAGTGTTTTGATTGGGATCAAATTAACAATAACACCAGCATAAATTTGAACTTTCTTAAAATTTGTACCTTCGAGACGAGCAGAGATAATTGGTATTGGCACACATTCTCCCGCCATCATCTCTGGTGTGACTTCATCAGGCTTTGGCTGAACTTTTTCAGGTACAGGCAGTTCTTTGCCGCTAGCAATCCAGCTGAGGGCAGCGAAAATGTTTCTTCGCTGACTTCTAGAAAAATGCAAGAGCTCGCATAAATTCTCCAGTAAATAATTAGCAGTTTGCTTGACAGATTCTCCGGAGATGATAAAATTTCGAATGTTGGGTTGATGTTGACGTTGAGGTTGATACTGAGGGAGTGGATTCTTATGCACGCCCTCAGTCCCCAAGTTCAACTCTCCTGACTCGATCTTTTCGTTGAAGATTTTCTTGAGTCGATGGCACTCGCTGGTGGGATTATTGACGAATCTATGAAAATGACAATACTTGGGATCAGTCATTTCTTGTGTCGTAGGCTCTCTCCGTACAGGAGGTAATTTGACAACACCATCTTGAATCCATGCTTCCAGGAGCTCTATCACTTCATCCATAGTACATGGGAAATCAGGAACTTTAGGGAATTCCCTCGGTTGTCGTGGTGCTTTTGGTGCAGGAGCATTAGCTGGGACCCGTGCAGGAGCCTGAGATTGGGTTGGGGTTGCACGTTTTAATTGTGGGGCCTCAGGAGTAGGCGCCTTCCTCTTAACACCTTCAGTGACTGCATGAACTGATGGAAGAGAGCTATATTGCTTGTTGACGAGTCGCTTGCTGGCACGTGTCTCACCACGACTTTCTTCAGCTTTTACAGGCCTGGGCCTTTCTAGTAACGCAGGTGCAGTAGTGGCGGATCGTTTGGCGGACTTATGGAGCTTGGTGAAATTATTAATATCCAGATTCTCCAATAAGGCCCGATATACTGGTATCATTCCATTGATGCAAAGCTCTACTAACTGCAACTCTATCACGTTTGGATCATTGCAATCCACTGAACGAGTTCTGAACCTCGTCACATAATCATCTGGATGTTCGTTGTTTCGCTGATAAAGTCTTCCCAAATCGGAGAGAGTGAGTTGCTCAGACACAAAGAAATACTTCTTGAGGAAAGCATTAACCATCTGGCTCCAGCTGAGGATGTTGTTGGGAGCTAGATTATTATACCAAGTGTACGCCTTTCCCGTCAGAGATTTCGAGAATTCTTTGAGACATACAACTTGATTTTTTTCATGTA
The DNA here is from genome assembly GCA_023529015.1 of Papaver nudicaule. NCBI lineage: Eukaryota > Viridiplantae > Streptophyta > Magnoliopsida > Ranunculales > Papaveraceae > Papaver > Papaver nudicaule. Next base: position 5,861 of record JAJJMA010015165.1, on the reverse strand, counting down.
TTCCCAATGATTCTAGGAAGCGAGAGATATGTTCTCGGGCATTCCCAATACCATTATACATCGAGAATGAAGGCGTGACATATCCTTCAGGAAGAGACTCACGTTGAATTTCAATTGGATATGGAGGTTGATGACGATGAAACAAATCTGAATTCTCCATGCTCTGAGCTTGCAAGAGATTTTGTAAATCTTCACGAGTAACAAAGTTGTGTTAAAAACCCGTGCTTGGCTCACGTGTGGTGTAGACACGAGTGTCTTGATCATCAGGAATAACATGAATCTGAGAAGGACCCGCCCTGTTGGAATGAGCTAGGGGATCTGCAGTGCAAACCCAGAGTTTGTTGGAGGCGTCAGCTTCTCTGAAAGTGTCCTCAAGCAAGTCAGCAACTCCATCTGGGTTTTCACCATATTATTCTGACTTAAGGCTAGATCTTGTTGGGTCTTCATGAGATCCATGATGCTAGGTGAGTCTTCAGTACTCCTTGTTTCTCCTGTGCGGGGCCCGAAGAGAAAAGCTTATGTGCGGCTTGAGATAGGAGTGTAAGGAGTATGAGAGATAGTGGTACACTACGCCAGATCCGGTCATGTGCAACATTTTGTTTTTTTCATGTGCAACGGATATAGCCGTTGCACAACGATATCCGTTGCACAAAATAGTATATCTGTTGCACATAATAAGCGTAAACATAATAATAATAGCCAATAAATGGGCAACGGTTTATAATTAGTGTGCAACGTTTATATGCGTTGCACAATATGGCATATTTGTGAATTAAATTTAACTTGAGGGCTTTTACCCAGAAATAATAAAAACATTTTAGTAAATGGGATAAATCCCTTCTCTTTTTTTCCTCCCTCTCTCTCTTCACTCGGGTTTCCTTCCTTCACTCTTTCGAGCTCTAAAAAACAGCGAGCAAAAAAAAAACAACCCTAGAAAAACCAGAGAAATCCATAGGAACCATCTTTCCAGTCGATAGTAGCGGTTGAATCATCACCAAAGAGACCATAAATCCAAACCCCCATACTAGAAATCCAAAAACCTAACCCTAAAAACTCGATTTGGGGCTGAAATTGATTCCTCGGGTAAATAATTCTGATTTCGTTTAGGGTTGTTATTTTATTTGTATTTGATTACTTATGGGAGTGTTGTATTTGCAGATTTGGAGGTAAATAATCGAAGGATTTCACTAAGTTTACACAGGTATAAAAAAACCAATTTTGTTTTAGGGTTTTGATTTTTAGGGTTTTCAGATTTAATTCTAATGAATTGCTACTGAATCTTACAGGTGCTCTGAAGCAGTGGAAAGGGTTCTAGGCGAAACTCAAGGTATTGAAACTCTTTTCTCTCAATTGTTAGTTGTGAGTTTCTGTGAATTTTTATTTTGTTCTTGATTTTGTTGTAGCTTGTATTAACTTGCATATAGATATTTAATAGTTGGGTTATAGCCAATTTTGAATATGTCAAAATTGATCATGTCAGGAATGTCAGGTTAGAATTTGAGGATGTTCTGACCACATAAAGACCCTAAACCATCGATTGAACTAACCATGTTTCAGCAGGAATTTGACTCCGAGTAGGGCTGTTTGATCTCTTGTATAGAAGAATCTAACCGTTAGAATTTGCTGAAATTTTTACTGCGTATTGTACCTAGTATGTTTATGGTCCTGTAAAAATTTTAGAAAGATCGGACCACAGTAGGTAATCCAAAACCTCTACTGGAAATGACTGCGTGCAGGAAATTTTGTTGTAGCTTGTATTAGCTTGCATATAGATATTTATTAGTTGGGTTGTAGCCAATTTTGGATATGTCAAAATTGATCATGTCAGGAATGTCAGGTTAGAATTTGAGGATGTTCTGACCATGTAAAGACCCTACTAACCATGTTTCAGCAGGAATTTGACTCCGAGTAGGGCTGTTTGATCTCTTGTATAGAAGAATCTAACCGTTAGAATTTGCTGAAATGCTTACTGCGTATTGTACCTAGTATGTTTATGGTCCTGTAAAAATTTGAGAAAGATCGGACCAGAGTAGGTACTCCAAAACCTCTACTGGAAATGACTGCGTGCAGGAAATTTGTCAGAATCTGGAATACTGAGTGCTTTGTACGAATACTTCATCATAATGTGTGGTTTTCTGCTTGTATCTGCTTACTGCAGGTGGAGTTGCAAAACCTTTCTCTTCTGATGACTTACTACAGGTCTTTACTGACTCCACTTGGATATTCCATGTCGATGTTGTTTTCTGGGGTACTTCTGATGATGATAATACCCTGTTGAACCAGAAATTAAAGGCCAAGTAACACTCATCACATTGCTTGAATTTTATCTTGTTTGGGTTTATGGTAATGAAGTTGTTACGCAAAGTTTTAAGCTTGTGTGACTTTTGATTATGTGAAGGTGGATGACAAGTACATGTATGCAAAGAATAATGAAGACATAAAGGTTCACGGGTTAGCTCTGATCCTCTAGTAGGTTTTTGGCATATCACGGCGAGTGATGAATATCGAGCTGGTGGTCCTCTAAAGCAGGACCTCACCTCACATGTTGGTCCTACATCTCTCACTGTAAGTTCTAAGCTAGATACTATCAACAATCTATGTATATAGAATATAAAATCGACTGCAATACTTACTCCTCATCACATCTGTGTACTCATCACCAGGTGTTTCCCCTCCAACTCAATCGAAACTGATTTATGTACTCCTCCTTTAATATGTACATGGATTCCAGGTTTCATAGGAGATTACAAGTATGGTAATCTCATTACAGTTAAAGCAGGTATATATATATGAAAAATTCTCTTTTTAAAATTGCTTTAGTTCTGCGCTGCTTTACTTATATTCATGCATTTGTAATTTAAACAGGAGATTCCATGAGCCTCCAAGAAATGGTACTACATTGTGGGAGATATGTATTCCTGACAGAACCACAGCCGAGTTTTTCATCCCAGATGTTGACCCTAGATATATTACTCCACTTTACCTGACGCAAGACAGGTTAGGATGTCTTTTCCTTGTAGAATATTCAAAGATATGACTAAAAAAGAAATGAGAACATGAACCTTAACTCTGTTTCTGTTTCTTGACTTGATTTGTACAGGTTTAGACAATATGGATTGTGGGATGAGTACAGTGTTTTATATCCTACAACAGACCTTGTTTTTACAGTAAACAATAGCATTTACTAGAGAGATTGGTTCTACGCGCAGGTTACTCGGCAGGGGTTCATTCTGTATCTTTTACTGCATTATTCAAGTCCAAATGAGTCTGAACCCATGCAAAAAATGTTCAGCTAAAATAAATGATTTTGTTATATGTTAGCCAATGGACAGAACAAAAGGAGAAACTATCTGAAGTAGAACAGCAATTAAAAAAAGTTGAGGCAGCTCATAGACGTAAAACACAAGCAGAAAAGGCAGCTAGGGAGTCCGAGGTTTGCATTTCAACAGCTTCTCTTCTTTATCTGTTTTTCTTTGTAATGCAACTCAGCAACTCTTATTTTGTGTATATTTGGTTAATCTCTATAGGCTGAGGCGATCAGGAAGATTCTTGGTCAAGATTTTAGCAGGAAGAAGAAGGAAGATAAGTTGCAAAAGCGACGTGATGAAATTGCACAGGTACTTGGAATTTCATATACAGTAATACCATCTCCTTTAGACCTGGTGATCTTATGTTAACCAACATTATGCATTTATGTGTTTTTTCTTACTAGGAGAGAACCTCAAATTCAGTAGTTTCGTCAAATACGGATAGATGGGTTATTGGTCCAACTGGAACAGTTGTTATATTTCCCAATGAGATTGGCTTGCCTCATATATTCGACTCCAAACCATGCAGGTCTGAATTCTTATCTTTTTCACTGATCCATCTTCTTTTTCAGTATTTAGTTGTATGGACAAGATACTAATGTTCAGTGCTGATAAATGCTTTGTTAATTTCTTGATCTGTATTTTTAGTTACCCTCCACCTCGCGCTCAATGTGCTGGTCCATCTTGCACTAACTCATACAGGTATCGAGATTCCAAATCAAATCTCCCTTTATGCAGCCTTCAATGCTATAAGGCAATTCATGAACGGTGTTGGGTAACATCTTTCAACAACTAGTGACAACGGTGTCTCAGCAGGGAGAGTTGGCCATCAGATTCAAGAGGAGGAAGACTACTTGAAGTGGAAGGATGCAGTACTTGTCAAGAGTGGTTTCAGAGAAGGTAAAGATGGATTATGGTGATTTTGGTTTTTTATTTTGTTAGTGTTGTGTGTGTTTGCTGATATAGGGTTTAATGAATTCATAGTTCTATGTAATGTGTTCAATGAATTCACAATTTGGATAAATAAATCAATAGAAAGTTCTGCTCCAGATTTGTAACTAATTAATTTGGTAATTTTTTTTTTAATTCCTATTAAAAAATTTGCAACGGATATATTCGTTGCTCAAAATAAAATAACCGTGGCACAAATTAGCTCTGTGCAACGGATGAAAACAATTTGTGCAACGGATATATCTATGGCACAAATTAATTGTGCAACGGATATATCCGTTGCACAATCCGTTGCGCACATGTGCAACGCCACTTTTGAAACGGAAATATCCGTGGCACAAATTCTGCGCAACGGATATATCCGTTGCACATGGGTCGATTTGGCGTAGTGGTAGTGGTAGTCCCCACCATATGAGATAGGGGGGACGTGATATTGGATAGAGTAGGCATGGTAGAACCCACCACATGGGATGACACGCCCAAGGGAGAATTGGATAAGGTTGACCCCATCTGGGTTGAGGCAGGCACAACATTAGGGTTTCTGGTTGGGATATGGTCCACGTTTTGGGTGGTGGGGCCAGCAGAGGTGATGGCACCACTAATTTGGGTATTTGTGACCCCACTTGCAACAGATGAAATCGTGGGACCACTGGTGATATTTGGAGAATTTTGTTCTCTGAACTCTGCCTCCTAGTTTCAACCATATTTTCTTACAACCGAGATAATGACCTCCCACTGTGGTCGCCAAATGTTTTAGGTATAAAACAATAAAGAGAATCTGAGGGGTAAAGTGTGAAGTGTGATGATGTAATAAGAAGTTGTAATGGTATTCGAGAGGTCAAGATCGAACAAGACTCGCCTAAACCAAGAAATGGCCGTTCGAGTATTGCTTCAGTTACAAGAAGAGGATATAGGGTTGGTTTAGGGAGGGAAGCAGAGAAAGATGAGATCAGAGAATTGCTATAATTTATGTGATGTTGATGATTAAATTGCTAAATAAGAATGGATATTCAGTTCTCACTAGATATTGAATGTTGAATGAGAAGAGTTAATCAATTATCGATAAGACAGATTGATTATACTTGCACTGAATTGAACTGTTTGTTCTGTTGAACTTGAACTGTGTTTCCAAACTGGTCGAGTGACCTATTTATAGCAATAAAATTCCAACTGATCTCGTAAGAAGTGGAAGAAGTGGAAGAGTGGGAGTGAGGAATGAGTGGGGTCAGTTGTTAAGAGTCTTGCGCCTAATAATAGGGAAGACTAACAACCCACTACCTTATCCCATCTTTCCAGCAACGTTCACACGACTTAGTGTCTTTCCCGTTGAGTGATTGAGCCGTTGCAATCACACGTGCCGTAGACCGCCAAACCAAAACCCTAAAAAATATCCCCCCATGTAACTTACTTGATTCTCGTAAGATTTGTTAAATATTTGTTACGTCAAAGATGACTAAGTGCAAGTCGTACCGGTAAACTCAGGACTTTGCGTAAAGATAGAGATTAAGCGATAAGTTTGAATATCTCCTTTAGATTTGGTCTAAGGATTGAGCCGGGCAATCGCCATTTAAACCAATGAGATAAGTCTAAGGATTGGGCCAT
>JAJJMA010015149.1:124383-139952 GCA_023529015.1 Papaver nudicaule | reverse complement strand
CTCGATGCTGTTCTAGCTGTCTTCGGACTGCAAACCACAATTAAATACTGTATGTGCGAGTAGATCTGATGGATTTGGTACCACGAGCACCTATGCAGATTTTCGACTCGTACAGAAAGCACAAGAGATACATTCTTCTTCAGATTCATAATCAAGAACGGCTATATCGTAATCTCCATTCCCCGCTATCACCAATAGGACCTTCATCAAACAATAAAAAAAACAATCAGAAAATAGAATATGGAAGGAAAAAAAAAATCAAATCAATCTGGTGTAATAAACTATCTACATTAAGTTAACCCTGCTAGAAGAAAAAACAGCATTTTAGACCCTTGTGTTTCTAGGGTTTCATAGAGAAAAACCCTTGGGTGAGGGAAAATGGACAGAGAGGAGAAGAAGGATGGGAAAGTGGAAGACGGAAAAATTAAGGATTACGTTTAGGAAAATAGAGGATAAATATTTGAAAGTTCTCTCATTGGTTGGAAGTTTTTTTGGTGGGACCAAAAACTCTAAGAATTGAGAGAACTCCCTACTTTTAATCTCAGCTAAGTAAAACATTCTGAAATTATAGGGTTTAATTTAATTAGCATGACATGCCTTAATTTTAGGAAGACATCCTCTAAGTGAACCTCTAGATGTAGAGGTTCACTTAGAGGATGTCTTCCCATCCACGTCAGCTTTTATTAACTAAAATAAAATTGATTTATTAAATATAAGAGAAAATATATTTTTTTTGTTAATAAAATCTACAAATTAAATTGAAAATTATATTACAACAAGGGAAAGATGCATATGGGTTGGAGAATGATTCTTTTTTAATCCTTATATTTAGGAAAACTAGTTATAGAGGATGTCTTCCCATAATGCCACATAGGAAATTTACACAGCCACCATTAGAGAAGCTCTTAGGGAGTATTTGGCCCCATGGAAAAATAATCCTAGCAGATACTACGTAGTAAACGGAAAACCTTTTATAAAAGAAGACTGTTTTACCCTTTCTCTATTAGTTGCTAATTAGGTGATTAAAGTTTAAATAAGATTAATTAGTTTTAATTCTCATTTTAAAACAAGATTAAAAATGATCAAACATGATCAAACATGAGAATCACTCAAGTTTTTTTAACCAAAATCTTGAATCTGAATAACGCACAATCAGTCTATATATATAGAAACTTAAGCCGATTATGCTTAGGTTCTCGAACAATCGGTGTATATTAACCCAAATGCGCCGATTGTTGTTAATCTGTCCAGAAATTTAAACAGAACAATCGGTGCATTTATACAAACTATTAAATCGAATATAATAACCAATATTATTTTATATTAACGGATATAAAGGACGATTATGGTACAAATAGATAGGGAAAAAAACATAAGAGAAAAGCGTTAAAGAGAAACACAACTCACATACCATGTGGGAGTCTAGCTAGGAGTCATAGGTCTCATATCATGTGGGCGGAAGAAACTAGAAAACGCATTTGATAAATTTTGGAGTATATTCCGATATTCTAGTGAAAGAGGATCGACGATCCATATAAACTATAGTGAAATTTTAAAATTAGTTTTTTTTTTTTTTAGGAGCAATCATACTCAATGTCAGACATAATAAAACCAGGACAAGTAGTAATCCAACTCAAGGACGACTGCTTTTTTCGAGCATAGTTAGCTAAAGAATCTGCACACTTATTTGCAAGTCTATCTGTGTACATACTAGACCAACTTTTAAACAATTTTAAATGAAATAAAATGTCTTTTACTATGCCTCTGAGCTCCCAAGGAACACTTGACTCGTCCCCATTCAGAGCTTTGATCAGCGGACTCTAGTCAGTTTTCAGTATAATTTCCTCATATAGCAGAGTTTTACACCAAGTTACCGCATCCAGCATCGCCAAACACTCCATTTGTTCAGGTCCAAGCGCTTCCTCGTAGCTCTGACATCTGCTGCCTAGGTGTGACCCTGCAAAATGACGAAGAATTAGGCCATATCCTCCCTTTTTAGAGCTATAACAGAATGAACAGTGTACATCTTAATATGATTAATGTCTGGGGGTCTCCATCTTGGTATTATCCTATCACCAGTCCTATGTATTGTGCTAACAGGCTTAGATACAGAAGATTGGTCAGCAAGAAAGTACTTAATTAGCTGTATAGTGAACTAAGGATCATTTCTCTTGTGCCCATAAACCAAGGTGCAGCGCTCTTTCCAGATAAACCATGTAATAATGGCCATTCTTGCTATCGTTTCTGCATCATAGGTATCAAACAGCTACAGATCCAGTCCTTAACACTACCCCATTCAGAGCTATCAATTTTTGTAACCTCCTACACCAAACCACACTGCCTTTGCAAAAGAACATTCCACCAACATGTGCTTTGTAGTCTCATGTTTCTGCTTACATCTCTCTCAAAGAGTACTTTGTTGTCTCACATTTCTGTTCATTCTTTCCATTGAAGTTAGGATATCCCTTACACATTTCCAGATAAATAATCGGACTCTAGGAATAGTCTGCATCTCCCAAACCTAGTTCCATATCTTGTCAGACAAGGTTGGTGGAGTACCATCTGCAGAGTGATGCTTGATGTTGTAGAGAGTGTAATATGCTGACTTGACAGTGAACACGCCAGTTTTGGTTCTAGTCCAGATCAATTTATCCTTACTGCATTGTGGGATTCTCATAGAAAGGATTAACTGGGCTGTATTATCATCAAAGATCTGCAGAATAAGGTCGTGCTTCCAGGTTTTTGTGGTTGCATCAATGAGATCAGCTACATAAGTAAAGCTCCATGCAAGAAAGACACCAGTTCTAGGGCTTGGAGGTGTATTCATCCCCAAGATCCATTTATCCTTCCATATGAGAATATTTTTACCATCACCAAGTGACCAGAAACTAAATTTTCTAATGAATGAAAATTCACTGCAGATACTTTTCCAATCCCAGGTTGAGTCTTCTTTCTTACCATCATGTAAAGGAGGATCTTCCCTGAAATATTTTGCCTTGAGAGAATTAAACCATAAACTGTCCTCAGATGTGCATAACCTCCAACCTGTCTTTGCAAGTAGGGCATGATTGAAACAGCCAAGGTCTCTAAAATTTAGACCACCATCATCTATTGTTCTACAGATGCTTGGCCATGAAGTAATAAACATACCGCATGTTTCCGGTTTGTCCCACCAAAATCTCATTTGTACTGAATTCATCTTCCATGAGAGAGGAAACAGATCAAAAGATAAAACCGCTAAAAACCTATAAAGACAGATCTGAAGAATGAAACCTTATGTATATACTTATAATATAGTAGAAAAAAGGCAATTTCCAACCAAAAAAATTTAATTCAAAAGAAATGCGTAGAAACCAAGGTGGAAACAATATTACAGACAGGTGTCAACATCGGAAGAGGTAAACCGGGAACATAATTTGTCTAACTCTACACGTAGTAACATAAGCGTGACACGTCGGTCGTCGAATCATCTCTTAATGCACTTAATCTTATCCTAAAGCACATACATCCCTCACCCCTTCCTCTCTCTCTTGGTCACGTGGTCACCATGTAGACCCGTTACCTGGCTTTCTCCCGTCCTTGTTTTTCACCTAACAAGCATAATTAAATATTTGTCTGCCTTGTCCAGGTTTACCATATTACCCTCATTTTTAAAAAAATGCTTTTCGAGGGTAACATAAAATTCAGGGTAAATTCGGATTTCAAAAATATCCTACCTCATTAACTGTTTAACACTCTTCAAAAGGGGGTCTTCGATTCTTGACAGGTACTATAAAATACAGTTCATCACCAGAGGTGAACAAAGTGTCGGACCACCATAGAGCCAGTTTTAAAACGAGGTTCACCACAAACGTGAACTCTATTCATTACTGTACTTCACCACTTGAGGTGAACTTTATGAATGGTTCGGTTTGGTTGTACTTCACCACTTGAGGTGAACTTTATGAATGGTTCGGTTTGGTTGGATGAGGATTTATTGCTTGTCCCACATATCTAGGAGAAGTTGTGGGAAAGGGAGGAAGAAGCGGAAAACATTTCCTTCCAATTACACCCTTGGAGTATACTCAGGGGCAAATTAGGAACATCCTTTCCCCACCTGTACACTCATCAATAACAAAATTGACTAGGGGTTAGAAAGGAGTTTACTTTTTCCAAAAAAACAGAAAATATATAGATAAATAAAGTCAACTGCAATCTATATTACAGACAGATTAAACCGATGCATAGTCTGTCTAATCTTCCTACAGTAACAAAAAAACAAAAAGTAGCCTGTAGGACTTGCCTAAAACCAAAAAACATAGGCAGGTGATAAATCAGGGGGACCAATCCAGGCTACACATAGCATTTTTGAAAACAAAATGTGTAGAAGTCGCAGCCATGTTTAGTTACCAAAAAAGCAGTCTGTGCTACCATATCTTAGAACAATCTGCTGTTAGTCAAAAAACCAAAAAAGAGTCGACCATCCTACTCAAATGCAAATTGCATCAGATATTCAAGGGTTGTGAACTTCGACCAGCTTGATTCAGGGTATGATGCAGTAAGTAACTTGTAAGCTAACCTAACTCTTTTCCTTTGCATCCTCAACTGCATTTTGAGATTTCCATACTCTGGTGCATTAAATCTTTTACAGCTTCTTTTCATAGAGTCGCACATGAAAAGGAGGCAATCAGCATGTCTTCCCTGTTGTGCAACATATTCAACTCCAACACCAGCATTATGCAGTTGAACTCCTCTTTGATGATTTGCAAACCAGTTGTTGAGCGGAGTTTCGCAGATTTTTGCTCTTTTATCACAATCCTGCAGACATTTTTCAATGGTCTTACCATCTTTGCAAGAATTGTAATTCTTCCACTTAAATCTAATAATATCAAACACAAGCAGGTGTCATTGTTCAACATTATAAACTCCTGGGAGACGACAGCAGGTGTTCACTGGAATTATTAGCTTTTCAGTTGTTTGATCCATTTTAGAGATAGCATCTACAACTTCTTCAATAATCACTGTCTCCAACTTTCGAAGCATCCCTATCTGCATAGCATTAAAAAACACAAGTTAGCAAAATTCGTTTTCAAATATAACACGAAAAGCAAACTAATTAAACCTTAGTTACCAGATAAGGATACCTATGAGAATATACAGTTAGTAAGATATGATGCCAGATATTAGGTATGCTTGTGATGGTAATTACAGTTAGATAGAGTGAAACGTTTCTCAACTAATGGGGAGAGCGTTTCTCCCTTGTAAGGAGCACGCTCCCATCACAAATTTCACTGAGGAGCGCAAATTTGCGGATCTCAGCGAAATTCGTAATGACCTTTCACGAATCTGGTAACTAAGGACTGTACAAATATGATACTACATAATATGCAGTTCATCAACAAGTATGAATCCCTAATAAGCATTTCCGATATGATCAAAAGAGTTCATCGAATTATATAATTGCAATAAATTAGTTTCTTGCATTTTGATGATCTGCATTATAGGGGATCATTTGGTAAAGTGAACAGCTCAAATTTGTTCATTTTCACATAAGACACAAATTATGTTGTTCATCAAACTATATTAATTCCTACAAGTATGTTCATTTTGAAATACGATACAAACTAAAGAAGTCTATCAACTAGTTCGAATCCCTATCTAGCCTATCAGCAATCTCGGTACTCGCAGATACATATTAAGGCCGGTTCCAATGGAACCTCTCAAATGTGTCCCTTTGCAATTCTAGGTGGACTAGGAAAGCTAGAATGGGGCAGTGGGTATCGATAGAAATTCCATCGACAGATGGAAAAAGCATCGTCGATGGAAATTCCATCGACATCGATACAATTACTATCGACGTCGATGGAATTTCCATCGTCGATGCTTTTTCCATCTACCAACGGTGTAACTGTAATGATATGGGAGAAAACACAAGCAATCCATGTTGGCACTTAATCCTATAGAGCACTTAATTCATAAAACCCAAAATCTACCCTGTTTGATACCTTAAAAGCTGAAAAACAACCATCCTAATTCTAACATTCATAGATCTTAAGCCATTTTGTTGTTGAACAGGAGGAGAGAAAGCAGCAAGTACACCTAAAGTTGCTACTTAACTAGTAATATTGACAATATTAGATTGCTCTGGATAAAGTATGTTCCCTGGATCATAAAAAAATGACGACATACATCTCTAGTTCCTTGTCTAGGTACGTTAACCATCAACAAAATGAAGGAGATATATATCTGGATAGGCCTGCTATGACTTTTTTTTTTTTGGCTCAATATTAAGATTTTTATTGAAACAAAAGAATATCCAAAAGAATTACAATTCTCATATACAAAATACATGGATCGTATGGGACTAGTCCTTTATACATTTGTCTTGACACTGCTTCATTGGCAAGCTCCATTGAAGTAACTTTGTGATTTTTTTAGTTGTGTATACAAATGGGTTATCGGAATAATTAAACAATTTATTTGTTTATCCTTACCTTGGAACACTCAACGTTCCTGAGATTTGTAAGATTCCAGATTCTCGTTGATAAAGTTCCTGATAAAACATCAAACTAATCAGCGCACTTTCAGACGCTCAATAAATCCCGATATAGCAAATTGAAAGCTCTATAGCTTCAAAAGATGCAATCATTATGGTATTAAACGTAAATTAGAAGCTAAAAATCAATTAAAGAACACTTAACAAAAGGTCATAATATTTTTTTTTGTTTTTAGAAAGGTAAAAGATCATAATATCGAATCAATAAAAATATATAACCGAAACCCACTCAATCTGTGATGAAGTGGTAAACACCCATCAAAAGTTTATCCCTTCATAAACCCAAATCAAATTCTTGTCAAAGAGTTTCACAAAACAAAATACAGAAAAAATCAAGTGCCAAATTCAAAAGAAAAAATGCAGGAGGCTAAAATCTTTATGAAAGCTACTATAATATTTATGAAAGCTACTTTAACTTTTGAAACAACCAAATCAAAGAAAACATCTAGATAATGAGCTAAACAACAATGAATCAAAAATTAATACGGAGCTCAGTAGTGTAAAGCTAATGAAGGAAAAATAAAACAAAAGATGATCAGTACTCACTTATGTTTTTGTGAGAAGATATTATAATGTTATCCAAAGAGTTATGATGGTTCCTCCTTCCACCAGGATCCCATACGAAACCAAATGTCAATTTACAACTACCCATTTCTATTCTCCTTTATCTGATCCAAATCAACAATTAGCTTAAACAAATCTACAAACAGAAAATTTAAAAACCTAAAGTAAAGATCGAGATGATGTTGAAATTATATCAGCAAATTACTAAGATATTTTAGGAAAAGGTAATACCTTGCTCTTTCTTCTTCTTCGGTCAAAGTCTGATCAAAGATCAAGAAAAACACTTTTGTGGGAGAGAAGGTTTGGATTTGAGGAAATGAAATGAGAAGTTTTGTGTGAATTTATAGAGCAATTTAGTTATTACCTTCGGCATGGTATTGGTAGTGTATAGTAGATTTAATGTCTACATTGCAGAGGATTGATATTTGAAATATTAGAAAAGATGATTTACAGATGAGAAAGAGCTGAGCTTATAAAGCTCATCTGTTCTTCAACAACCGCCTCTCTCACGTGCATGACGCACACTTACAAAACTCTCACAAACACATAATTCTCACACTCTCGTTACACCACACAAACACTCCACTTACACACCTATTACCCTCCCTCAATCTCAAGGTGGTAGAGAGAGACCTTGAGATTGGACACACAAACACTCCACTTACACGCAGGAGCAGTGAGAGAAGAACCAGTAGCAGTTGTAGCAGTTGAAGCAGTTTTTAGCAGGTGAAGGAGCAGCAAACACCAACACCAAATATTCTGTAGCCCTGTAGTAGATAGTAATTGAACTCAAACCAGTTGAGCAGGTGAGCAGGTGGTCAGTTGGTGATAGAACAGTTGGTCAGAGGAGATAGAACAGTTGCAGGTGAGCAGTTGGTGAAGTTGAGTTACACAGTAAAAGGCTGTTGCTGTAGGTGCAGAAAGCAGCAGTGGCACAAAAAGCAGTACAGTTGCACAAAAAGCAGCAGTTGGATGATGTTGACTGACACAGTTGAACAGGTGAGCATACTGTTGAAATTGATGCTGCAGTATTCCAAAGCATACTGGTGCAGAAATAAGAAATAAGCATACTGAGAAGAGATGTTGTTAGGGTTTTGAATCAATGAAGGAGAAAAGCGGAAGTAGGATCTTACCCTCAGAGATTAATCTCTGAGTCTGATACCATAATAGACCTGATGTCTACATGGCTGCAAGGAACGTTTTGAAATTCAAGATTGAATTGATAATAAGAAGAAGATAATATTACAGTAGAGTTTCAGTGAGTTTATATACTCGACTGTTTTAACAATGACCAAACACTCACACGTACCCTTGACACGCTTTCATAACAATACACATTTCTCTCATAACCTGACTACCATGACACTCTCTTTACACTCACAAACACATTAACAAATCTGACAATATCATACTCTATTAGTGTATAACTGTGCAAATGAGAAGAGAAGCAGGTATTATGGTAATTTAAGTCTCAACAAAGAGTTCTGACTATGAGTTGAAGGGTGGAATTTATTGCTTGTCGGAAGATTAAGGTCTAGAGAGTCTCGTATGGACCTCGGTAATGAAAGACATTGGGTAGGAGGAGTCTAGAGTAGCTAGGAGTCATAGGTCTTATCGTGCGGGTAAAACTAATCAGCTAGCATACATTTGCAGGGTCAAGTCAAATCAAAAGAGTTTTTTTTTTTTTTTCCTTCTTTCCGATGTACTCAGCTTTTGTCTCCCAACTACTTCCAAGTTCCAAGTAATAATAATATGAAAGCTGATTAGGGGTCACTTTTACTTCAAATTTCCATGTAAATGTTATAAGGGGTGTCCAAAAATGGTGAAATGACTAAGTAACCCTTTTCACCAATTTACACCCCAATTACAAATTACACCCAATTAATGAAGAAAGCTAGGAAGAAAATGAAACTTGAAGATGATAAAGCCGGTGGTGGTGGATGAAGACGGTGGTGGTGGTGGTGGTGGTGGTGGATGAAGACGGTGGTGGTGGTGGAAAAGTACTTTCCACAAAAAAAAAAAAAAAACCAAACTTTAAAAATCAAAACATCAAAATATTTCCCTCTCTTCTCCTCTCCTCTCCTACTCCCCCTTTCTCCACCATTTTTGATTTTTTGATTTTCGTTTTTTATCATGGATGCAACCAACAATGGTGGAGCAATGGAACACCTAAGGTAAACATCTAAAACCAATCGTTTGTATTGAAAACTAGGTCAGATTCACTCCATGAAAATCAAAATTCGTGAACCAGAAGAACTTACGGCTGCAATCTAAAGAACTTCTAGCCGTAAGTTAAGGAAGCCATTAAAGTTTCAGATCCAAAACGTAAGTCCACATTAGAGGCCGTAACTTACTTACGGCTAATACCGATACATTGCTTAGCAGCCGTAAGTTCATCGTTAATAAAAAAAAATTGTGTCGTAAGATTAGTGGCCGTAAGTTTAGTTACGGCTACATACGTATGTGACTTAGTAGCCATACGTGTAGTTACAGCTACATACTCTTGTGCTTGAGGAATATTCATGGATACTGAAAACAACCAGGCATTGGTTGTTAAGCTAGCTGGTGGCTGGAGGATGAAGGGTTCGGTTGATTGTAATTATACAGATATGCTCTAGAAAATGATTCCTTTTACATATTGTCCAAAGAATGGAAATGGGATATATACTAGACGAAATCCATGGGTTCTTGGTGTCAGATCAGCTAACGATGAACATCAGACTTTTTTTTACTAAAGGAACTGAACTAATCAATGAACCAAAGATACCGGTCAGAGCGTAAGCAATAGCAATAAGATCCTTCAATCGAAGCTTATCAAGCATTACTTGCACAAAATTTGCACCGACTAAACCAGTTACTACAACTGTCGCTGCTGTTAGTGAAGCATTGGCGCCTACACAAGTACATACACAACACAACCAAACATTCGTAAGAACTTTGAATTTCTAAAAGATCAAACTTGATTTTCTCCAACACTTACCATCAAACAAGGAGACAATGCTAAGGGCTAACGCCATAGTGATGCATCTGGGCAAAATTGATAGTTATTGGGTTGTAACTTGTAATGTCAAATTATCTAAGAAAGGACTGAAAAAGCGGAATTGAGAGTACAAGATAATAATTACATGCTACAATGAGTATAAATCTGAAATGAAAATAGCAGTATCTAAAGGGAATACGGCTTCTAAGCCAAATACGTATGTAGACGTAACTACACTTACGGCTACTAAGCCAAATAAGTATGCAGCCGTAACTACACTTACGGCTGCTAAGTTTGTACTTAAGGCCTGTAACCTTGCGACATAAAAATTTTGATTTAAAGGAACTTACGGCTACTAAGTACGTATAGTATCGGTATTAGCCGTAAGTAAGTTACAACCTCTAATGTGGACTTACATCTTGATCTGAAGCTTTAATGACTTCCTTAACTTACGGCTATAAGTTCTTTAGATTGCAGCCGTAAGTTCTTCTGGTTAAGAATTTTGATTTTCATGGAGTGAATCTGACCTATTTTCAATACAAATGAGTGGTTTTAGATGGTTACGTTAGGTGCTCCATTGTTCCACCATTGTTGGTTGCAACCATGATTAAAAAAAAAAAAAAACTTATAGCCGGCGGCGGCGGCGGTGATGGAGGCGGCGGTGACGGTGGCGGTGGAGGCGGCGGTAATGGTGTAACACCATAACTTAATTATTTTGATTATCAGTTTAATCAAATTTAGTTAAGTTTATTATGTGTTACCACCTAATTAAACAAACATAAAGGGCAAATTTGGTATTAAAAAGAATTTTAGAGCGAAAATGCTACTGGGAGACCAATTATTGAGGGGCTTCAATTTTTTGAAGCCCCTAAATCAGCTTTCATATGGGGGCTGTGCTTTTGCTGAAGTACCAGTTTACGAATGAGAATTTAGGGTCGATACGCATCTCAAAACGGAAAGATTTGAGAACAAGTGAGCTGTAGTGTACTACGGGTGGTGTGATTTTCTAAAGACATTTGCGGTGAATCTTATCTGTGGTAAAAGTTTAGTAGTTGCAGTGTCTAAGATATTTCATTCGGAAATGCTATTCAACACTCTTTTTTAGCACTCTTTTTAGCACTCAGAGACACATGTCGCTAAAGTACTGGTACATCACATTCAGCCAGGACCCATATCACATAGGAACGGGTTCCATACATCCCAGATGAAGGGTCTAGATGGTGTGAGTGCTAGACAGAGTGATGAATTGAGTGTCAAATAGCAGCACCGTATTTCATTACTTCATTGATTCTTTATTTCTTTATTATGCAAGACTAGCAGGTTTTTGTATGATTTGATAGTACATAAACTGGTTTCTAGGCTATTGACTGTATTGGTTTTGGTTGGGAAACAAGTACCAAGGAAGCTCAAGAGAGGGACTAGCTAAGCTAGGTATCTCCATTTAATGAGCACATACCAAGTTACCAACTGCATTTCATCTTTATTTTTATTTTTCTTGGACAAGAAATTGTTAAGTGATTAATTGCTACCTATATTGTATGGTTATGACGAGGTGGACTGATTCTATCATAGCCGGAATCATCCCCTTGAATTGCAAAATGATTTTCTCCAGTCAAAATTTATCTTACTAACTAAATTATTGCACACTATTTGACAAACAAAACCATATGCATCATGTTATGTACCTTTAAGCTCTCAGCATGAAAAGCGTGGTTGGCTAATTTACGTTGCCTGATCCATTTCTCTCCTTCAGTCGTTATAAGCCCCTCTCCCAGTAGTTTCTTCACATATCCTTCAGACTCCCGTTTAAGGTAGTCCCCATTTTTATTGTTCAAAATCTCTTTGATGAATTCTATCTCAGTTACAAACAACGTGGGTTGTGGTCCAATCCAACAAAGGAAATTCTTTCCTGCAAACATGAAACAAAGTATAGAGCACTAAGGCTAAGTCTAATCGTGTTTCAATATCCACGAAAAAGTAGCAAGCCACGTCAGCAAAATAACAAACTAAGTCTAATAGAAATTCTACTTGGGCGCTCACTCATTGAGCGTGAGAAGGAATATTCGCATCCACGCTATATCATTGAGCGCGAGTTTACTTTTTGGGCGCTACATAATAAAGCGCCGGATAATCTCAGCCATCAGATCTGGAACATATGTTATTAGCCATCAGATCTAGTGAGAATATTCGTTTGGGCGCTATATCATTGAGCGCCGGTTTACTTTTTGGGCGCTACATCATTGAGCGCCGAAGTAGAATTCAACTTCCACTTCTACGAAAATCTGGAAAGAGAAGTTGAATTCGGGGTTTAGGCGACGCTTTTCGTAGAAGTTGAATGACCATTAGACTTAGCCTAAGTTCAGAATCAGCTAAATATTTTATCTAAAATACTAAATGAAATTTAAGGTGGGAGGAGTGGAGGCGGCAGCGGCTGTGATAATGGGAGTTTTTTTTTTTTTTGGTCTTTTTGTAGTGGTGGTGGTAGTGGCGGCGGCGGCGGTAATGGTGGTGGTGGAGTAGGAATGAAGGTAGGGGTGGTTATGAAATTAGATTAGAAAATGAGTGAGGGTAACTTAGTACTTTCATCCATTTTCAGACATCCCATATCCTTCTCTAAAGGATAGGTATAAAATTTTATGGGGCCAAATACTAACTTATGGGGCCAAATTTAATTAGGTTTTAGAAGCAAGTTAGGATCAATTTTTACCATCTCGTAGAAATTGACACCCTTGGTCACATATAAGTACAAGAGCAGGCTCATTTGTTACATGCACAAACAAACTGCTTTCCATCGTTAATCTAAAGCATAGTCCTTCCACACATAGAAACTCTAGAAATCGTTTGGACAGAACAAGACACCTCGCACTATTTCAACACTTCCGATTGCATTCATTCTAGTTTTGTACCGCTCGAGGCAGCAGTATACTCGGACAGCATTTTCGTAATGTATGGCATTTTGAGTTTCTCACCACCCCACCTCCAACAGTATGCACAATTAATACCCATCAACATCTACTGCTCTCTCTCACTCTACAGCCTAGCTCTCTCTTGTTCCATCAGCTTAATACTCTTCGAAGGCAACTGCTGAGTACATTAAATTGCTTGGTCACAAGAGGGCCAACATCTACAGGATTTATTAGGACATCCAAGGGGTATGAATAACCCTGCACATTGTGGCAGAATTTGTTGGGACCTAAAGGAAGAAACGATTGCCACTTATGATGAGAGGCTAGCTGAGATTAAACCAGGTCATCTAATTGTTTATATGTTCATAATTCTTGATTCCAAGGACTAATTCTTCGTGTCCTGGTAGAGAAACAGAATATCTCCGCCTGCTTGTTGTTTTTCAACATTCCCGGCGTCTTATGGGTAAAAACTAGAATGCACAATAGCATCAATTTGAAGCATGACAGAGTAATTTCGTAAAACAAAGTCCAGTATCCGTATACAAATAAACCAGCGGTAAGCAGCGACCTAGCGCTATCCATATACAAATAAACCAGCAGTAAGGAGCGACCTAGCGCTTTCCCAGGGGGACTGGGAATTGCGAAGTCAAAGCCATTGTGTAGATTGAAACATGTTAAATCAATGTACTTCAAATTTATAACTTAGAAGTAATTTACATGGGTGGAAATGCAAGCAATATATCCGAATTGATTTTGGGAGGCAATACCAGCACAATCAATTTGTGCAGGTCTGGGAATCCATCTGTCAGAAAATACTTATCAACAAATTTCAAACTAGACATCAGGTACCAAGAAATAGGCAGACCAAGTTATTGTACTCTCATATAAGCCAATTGACAGCCCTTGGTAACATTCTAGTACAAGACCTTGAAAATGAAGGCTAATCGGATGCACCAATATAGCGCAACTAAGCGAAACGATACCTTGCCGTTAGGAGTAGGTCCTTGTGCTAGGCGAATGCCTGATGGGGGAGTCTTCAGGAAAGTCAACATAAATCTTAAACGACGTTCAGCTAACACATAAAATGATATTCTAAATGAAAGCTTGGAAAACATAGTTGGCAAACTAAACAGGTACCTGAAAAAGAGAGAGAAAGAGCAGACTTGACACGCATTTTTCCAACTACAGGATCAGGCCGCAACATGAATCCTAGATCACCATTCAACTAACATAATTTTTGTATATGGTTTGTTAAAAGCGGGAGCACAATCCAGAAAAAGAGACACGAGGGTAACAATTTTAACTGCAATATAGCTGCGGAATAGGTGCACCTTAATATTCACAACAGTACTCCTGATAAAGCCACATCTAATTTGAAATAATTCAAAACATGTTTATCATACTCCTAAAATGCAACGCATCATAGTAAAAAACGGAATGAGAATAAGATTCTTCTGCTTCACATCCAGATTAATCTAAAGAAAAACAAAAAGGATGAAAAATAAAAAGAAAATGAAGCGACAAAAACTGCAGTAATACAAAGACTGGCTGTTTTAGGGGCCGGCTGAATTGTTACAGGGGCCGCAAAACAATATTGCTATCCTAGGGGGTGTTATAAGGGGTGTCTCAAAACATTGAAAAGTCTAAATTACCCTATTAAATTAAGGATGAGACCATGAAGAACATGAAGAAAGAGATGAAAACGAGACTCTTGATGAAATAGATCCGGATATGAGACTCAGGTAGACCTAAATAACAAACCCATTGTTTAATTTTGATTGATTGATTGATTGATTGAATGTTAGAGAAATAGGGTTCATTGTGTTTTTCGGTTGGATTTATCCCTAAAAATCCAACCGAAACTTGCTTGATTTCCAGATTTTTCGTCTGGTTGTTTACAGTTTTGCATGCGTAATTTGCAGACGAAAACGAGTTTTCTAGATTGTGTCACAATGAATGTAGCCGAAAATAATGTGAAATTTTAACAATTCAGACGAAAATTGAGACTACAAGTTTTCGTCTGGAATGTTCAAAGTAATCCAGACGAAAAACATTGTGTCCAGGCGAAAATAGCCGAAATTAGGCTTAAAACAGATAAATCCAGACGAAAACATACTAGCCGAAAATAGAGCTAACACAAATAATTCCAGACGAAAATTCCATTTAAACACATTCAAATTTGAAAAATTTCGGTTGGCATCTACCTAAAACATTGTAGCCGAAATTAATGTACCTAATTTCGGTTGGCATCTACCTAATTTCGGTTGGATCTACCTAATTTCGGTTGGATCTTCAAGGGGTAGTTTGGAATTAAAAAAAAAAGTTCGATAAGGGGTTTTGAGAAAAAGCTATTGGACAACCCTATTTTGTCTTATTATCCGGCTTCTCTAAGAATTCTACCGGCCCCTGAAACAGCCAGTATACAAAGAGCACTTAACTGAGCATGAAGAACTACTTCTATCAGTGATGTTCATGCACATAGTTGACAAGAGTTTTAATGGAAGCACATGCCATAAGCGTCACGATATCCACAGAATTACTGGTACGAGTATCCGATACGAATACGTATCGTGCGTCTGATACG
>JAJJMA010015149.1:85987-109383 GCA_023529015.1 Papaver nudicaule | reverse complement strand
TTATAATGTATCATTGTCCTGTTATGTTTTTACATGTGCACATTCAGGATTAGTTCATAGGCACATTCAACGACATCAGTGTAAAGCTTTTCGTGATTAACAGAATTGATGGGCACATTTGGCTACCATTATCTTTGTTTTGTGAGGATTCACTGTTGCAGATTGCTTCTTGTTTTGGGCACATTTAGCCAATGAGAGGCTGGTGTACTCACTCTTGTATGTCAGCAGATTGCTTCTTGTTTAGACACAATCAACCTACACATATGAGCGGGAAGTGTACTGGCTCATTTAGCTATATTGACAGTAGAATTGCTTATCCTATAATGACAACAGAATCACTTATATGTGAAGATGCTTGCAGTAGTTCTTTCTTTTTTATTTGCCATGTATGCAGTTAGCATAAGTTACTATTCTACTAGTTAGTAACATGAATCACATGAATTTTGGTGAAATCACATGCTTTGCAGTAGTTCTTTCTATTGCCATACAACTCATTATCAGCTACGTTTTGTGGTGAAATTTGAGCAAGTTGTACCTTGTTCTCTCTTCCATATAAGATGAGAATTATGTCGTAGGTGTCTGCCAGGGCTTCGGCAACCCTACCACACAACCTAAACTGAGATGAAGTTGTTTGTTATACCCAATGTAACATGTCCCTCCTTTTCTAGAAGATAGACACATTTGACTTCTTTTTTTTCAAACAGTCAAGGAACTTAATATTGGTTTTATTAAGTTTGTTAATTTTTGAAAAAAAGTCAAACGTGCCTATCTTTTAGAACCAGAGGGAGTATTCATATGATTATAGACAACTCTATTAGTGGGTCATATTATCTTATTACAATAGCTGTTCTGTCAACTATATATAGACAACTCAAATCTTTGTTTCATTGTTTCGCAGAACTCTCACATCTGAGGTCGACGGACTACTTCGACGTCTTGTATATAAGCTTCTTCTGATCCAAGGTATCATTACAGAACATCACATAAACTGCAAACTGCCAAAACACACAACTTTCTAATCTAGGGGTAGTAATAACACAGGCAAAAATGGATGTATCTATTTTGCCTTGTGCAGTTTTATAAATTTAGGATTGTGAATGAGTGTAGTGAATGGATGTATAAACGGTTGTATGATTTTCAGAGTTTGAATGAAATGCGTGTGTTAGTTGAATGAGAATGGATGTATTTCAGTGGGAATGAATTGAAAATTACAGGATTCGATTCAGTATTGCAGGTTCAGGAAATGAATTGTATTGTATTGCAGGTTCAGGAAAGAACTGTATTGCAGGTTCACAAATGAACTGTATTCCAGATTCCGGAATGAATTGTATTCCAGGTGCAATTGTAACGCAGGGCTTAACGCTTGGCAGCGTTATTTTTTTTTTTTAATAATATATTTTCTTCCAACGATAACAGACGTTACACAAATCTGTTAGTCGCGAAAACACGTGGCAATCCTAAAAACTGTTACAGACGCGTTTTCCACGAATACAAACGTTGGCTAAGCCGTTAAAATTTATCCGTTACACGCCGTGGTCTAACGGGAGCAAAAGGTGTTGGATCTGTTACGGCAGAAGGACAGGTGGCAAGCGCTGAACCGTTAGAAAATAGAGTCCATCAGTGTACTCCGTTACTTTAACAGTTAGAGTATCAGTTAGGTAGACGCAACGGTGCTGGCTGTTTCGAAGCAGTTACGAAAACTGCCAGCTGGCAAACGGATAAACCGTTACTGTACAAAAACGCTGTTGGATATAATGTTACAGTTAAAAGTTGTTGAATCAGTTACTGCCACCGTAACGGTTAGACCGTTACAGTAGGTTGCCACGCGGCATTGGTATGATGGCATGTCTCATCTGTGACAATAATTACTGCAACAGATGCATGGATTGCTGTAATTATAATTACACCAACGGCAGATCCGTTGCTGAAATTATTGTAACACCAATAATAACGGCGCCTCGGCAACGACCACTCGCCGTTGCTAAAAAGGCAATTTCGTGTAGTGTTAGGTTAGGTGGAATCTTATTTAGTTTAACTTACACCCCTTATACACAAATGACCATATTTTGGGCTATGAAACCTTATGGGCTGTCAAATTAACTATTGAGCCTAAACTAAAGCCCACACCAAACATTAATGGTTTGTAACAAGCCCATCAGGGTCAAACCCGAATGTCATTGACCAAGTTAAACTTACGGCATGTTATTTTCCGAATGTCATATCTTCATCGTCCGGTGTCCGGTTGACACGTTCTACTAGTCGATTTCACGTATTTTTCCGAGATCTATCTAGTGGTATTAAGTTCTTATTCAAATTATTAATTTAATATTTTACATAATTAATATTCCATTTCGATTAGTCTTGACATTAACCGGTGTAATTATCACTTGACTAGTCTATAGTCATTGACCTGCTTACGGGTTGTTACATATGTATTGTGCTAACAGGCTTAGATACAGAAGATTGGTCAGCAAGAAAGTACTTGATTAGTTTTATAGTGAACTGAGGATCATTTCTCTTGTGCCCATAAACCAAGGTGCAGCGCTCTTTCCAGATAAACCATGTAATAATGGCCATTCTTGCTATCGTTTCTGTATCATAGGTATCAAACCAGCTACATATCCAGTCCTTAATATTACCCCATTCTGAGCTATCAATTCTGTAACCTCCTACAGTACCAAACCACACTGACTTTGCAAAAGAACATTCCACATACATGTGCTTTGTAGTCTCTTGTGCCTGCTTACATCTCTCACAAAGAGTACTTTGTTGTCTCACATTTATGTTCATTCTTTCCTTTAAAGTTAGGATATCCCTTACACATTTCCAGATAAATAATCAGACTCTAGGAATAGTCTGCATCTCCCAAACCTGGTTCCATATCTTGTCAGACAAGGTTGGTGGAGTACCATCTGCAGAGTGATGCTTGATGTTGTAGAGAGTGTAATATGCTGACTTGACAGTGAACACTCCAGTTTTGGTTCAAGTCCAGATCAATTTATCCTTACTGCATTGTGGGATTCTCATAGAAATGATTAACTTGGCTGTATTATCATCAAAGATCTGCAGAATAAGGTCGTGCTTCCAGGTTTTTGTGGTTGCATCAATGAGATCAACTACATAAGTAAAGCTCCATGCAAGAAAGACACCATTTCTAGGGCTTGGAGGTGTATTCATCCCCAAGATCCATTTATCCTTCCATATGAGAATATTTTTACCATCACCAAGTGACCAGAAACTAAATTTTGTAATGAATGAAAATTCACTGCTGATACTTTTCCAATTCCAGGTTGAGTCTTCTTTCTTACCAGCATGTAAAGGAGGATCTTCCCTGAAATATTTTGCCTTGATAGAATTAAACCATAAACTGTCTTCAGATGTGCATAACCTCCAAGTTGTCTTTGCAAGTAGAGCATGATTGAAACAACCAAGGTCTCTAAAATTTAGACCACCATCATCTATTGTTCTACAGATGCTTGGCCATGAAGTAATAAACATACCGTCTTGAAAAAGAAGGGGTACCGAAATACTACCAACTTTTCGTTTTGGCTCGTGAGTCTTATGGTAAAGAGTTTGGACGATCTCAAAAATCAATATCCAAACCTCTAACTGGAGTAATCTAAACAGTTAGGTAATAACGTACTACTTGGTGCTTTAATTATAAATCAGAGTTATAATGCAGAAAGTAAAAGCACACAAGACACCAAACGTTTTTTAACGAGGAAACTGCCTTGCAGAAAAACCTCGGGACCTCGTCCAGTTTTGAACACCGCCCAGTACAAACTGACTACAAACGCTAGCCTACTATAAGACTTCGGTCTGGGATGTAGCAGAGACCAACTCAAGCCCTCCAAGCGAATTGGCTATTGTCGCCTTCCTTACGTCTCTGGATCCCCCACAGATCGTCACGCACTTGATTCCCCTAGCTGACGTCCTTTACAGGCCTAGGAGTTGCTTTGACCGATGCCAAAGTATTTTGTCAGCAATACTGGGTTTTAAACCAAAACTGTTGACTTATGGTGTAACTGTCCTCTATCAGTTTACCATAAACAAAGATGACTTCCTTCGGATTGTCAAATCCAGGTCATACGGAAATCTACTTCACAAATCGAGGCTGACACGCTTTCTCAGCAATGCTCAATTTGTATCTACCTCAGTTATAAATGAAGAACCAATTAAGGAACTTATATAACTGGAGCCAACTAGGTCTTACAACACCGAGTGCAGCCGTGCGTTGCTACCTTTCCAACCTTTACGTAACTTAACTAGTTCTTGAATAGCCGTATAGCAGAAGAGACGGACTTTAGAATAGACAAGAACTAGGATAGGTTACTGAGGTTACAGGTGATTCTGATCAACCGTTGAGGGATCAATCTTCCTGTGCTTCCCAACTCTCTAAGGAAGTCTTTTATAGTCGTAGGGAGTTCCCAGAGGAGCTGCAACCTATAGAGGATGACTATACCACAACAAGCTTTCACCAAAGTGAAAAGAGTTTACGCTACCTTCCCTGAGGACCTTCACGTGTGCTTGATGCTTGCGGTATTTGTCCGTAGACACCTCTATTTATAGCACTCAATAAGATAGGTTGCTTTGGAATTAAGCAATCAATTACTTGTCCCACAAGTTAAGGAAACCCTAAACTTGCCAACCAAGTAATACAGATTAATCTCAATTGAAATTCTTTTTTAGATTTATCTGCCAAGTGTTTTGTTGGCTCACAAACACTTCAAGATAGGAATCCAACAGACCCGAGATAATCTTATCTTATTGACTCATTGAGGATCGTTAGATGGAACACAAAAGGTATTTATGTTTCACACAAGTCCATCTAAGAGATAAAGGAGTTGGAATTTGACTCAGAGTGAAATTCTAAAAGAATAACACGTAATTTGACTTACCAGGAACTTCTCCGTGTCAGGTTCACGTACCGGTACGTGAACAAATAGGACACAGGAGATTTTCAGCTCCTGGTACGCAAACCGGTTCGGGAACCGTCCGCAGTCAAATTAGGTCAAATTCAGAATCCGCTGGAAGAACTGGGCTGAGCTAGAACTTAGACGTGAGAACGTCCTCAGCTGTGATCCACAGGCTCTTTGCTCAAGAGTACTCCTTAGATTCATCCATATCCAACATAACAGTTTGCAAGCAAACCATTGTAATGGACACATGGCGTCGAATCTATCTCATGCATTCTTGATTCACAGCATTCGTGGGATCAAACGCTGGTCATGACATAAAGCCATGTTACATAAGAACACGATCTCAATCGCTACATTACTACTAAAGTAGTCGACTATATTTCGAAAGAATAGAGAAAGTAGAAATAGAAGAATATCCATAAAGTCATAACTCCTACTAACCTTTTGTCGATGAAGAATAATTGATGTCTTCTTTGTCTTCACAGTCTTCGTCTTCAAGGTCTCTACTACTCTGTCTATATCCCATTTCCGAAATCTAAACTCTAGTAGGCTAAATCAAGAATTGAATTTTGACACCTAAAACTGACAACTAGCTTGACATACCAACGCTAGTGGGTTTGATCGGACAATGCCCTAACACGTCTATTTCCGGTTTGTCCCACCAAAATCTCATTTGTACTGAATTCATCTTTTGTATGACTTCATCTGGGAGTTTAAAAGAAGCCATCTGATGTAAAGGGATGGAATTCAAAACTGTTTTAACCATCACAGATCTTCCTGCTTGACACTGAAGTTTACCCCTCCATTTAGTTAGTCTTCTTTGAATATTATCAATAAGATGGTTGAAGGATCTCTCTTCTTTTTTGCTAAGAACAGTGGCACACCTAAATATCTTTCTTGTGGATTCATTTTAGTAACTTGTAGCTGCTGGGTGATAGTATCTTCCATATGTTGGCCAACACTTTTGCTGAAGGAGATGCTAGACTTTTGATAATTGATTAATTGACCAGAACATGAGCTGAATGCAGCAAGAACATATTGAAGATGTTAAACATTCCTTTGATTAGCCTTGACAAAAATAAGACAGTCATCTGCAAAGAGCAGATGACTAATTTGAGGCGCTCTATCAGCTATTTTGATACCTGTTATTTGTTTTGCTGCTTCACTGGCTATCATTGCTCTTGAAAATGCTTTCATTGCTATTATGAACAGGTAAGGAGAGATGGGATCTCCTTGCCTTGTGCCTCTTGAAGGGAAGAAGGGAGAGCATGGGTTTCCATTGAGGAGAACTGAGATCTCTGTTGTAGATATGCACTGAAGAATTAGAGAGCACCATTTCTTACAAAATCCCATTCTCTTCATGACTACCATTAAGAAACTCCATTCAAGCTTATCAAAAGCTTTGGACATGTCCAGCTTTAATGCTAAAAAACCAATACCTTTTCTTCTTATCTTCATGGTATGCATTACTTCATGAGCCAGGCTAATGTTGTCATGAATTAACCTCCCCGGAACATATGCAGATTGTAAGGGGCTAATAATCTCTTCAACCTGTTAGCTAGTAGCTTAGAAATAAGCTTATAAGTTGTATTGCACAAGGCTATAGGTCTATACTCAGCTGAGGATGAAGGAGTTTTGACCTTTGGTACTAACGTCAATCTGGTTTGGTTAATCTTTTTGCTGAGGAAGCCTGAAGGAGTGAAGAAGTTCTGAACCATTGCCACCAAGTCATCTTTTAGTACATCCCAATTATTTTGATAGAATCCGGGGGGAAAACCGTCAGGGCCTGGTGCCTTCCATGAGTCCATGCATTTTAGTGTAGCATATATTTAATCCTCCTTTGTAACCCTTGTGAGAGCTGTATTATCTGCTTCAGTAATGACTTGCTGCACATGACTAAGGAAGTTATCATCAATTGCTGGATTTGTAGATGTACTGACTGCCTCAAAGTGTTGTGTGAGAAGTAGAGCTAGTGAATCAGCATCATTACACCACTCGCCTTGTTTGTTTATGAGAGCATCAATCCTGTTTCTGCTTCTTCTTTTGTTGGCATTGACATGATGATATTTTGTGTTATGGTCCACTTCCATGAAGAAACAATCTTTATTCTTCTGCTTCCAGAACTCTTTCTTGATATCCTCCCGTTTTTCTATCTCCTCTTCTAGTTTTAGAACTGCATCTGTTGAAGGGGAGATTGGTGAAGCAGATCAAGCTCCTTGTAGAGATTATTGAGATTTGTATCAATATGCCCAAACGTTTCCTTATTCCATTTAGCAAGCTCTCTTCTTGTTATAACCAGTCTCTTGTTTACTCTCTGAGCTGTAGAACCCACAACTTGCTCCCTCCATGCTGCCATGATAAGTTCTTTGCACCTTGGATCTTTAAGCCAACAAGCAAAAAACTTCCAGTTTCTACTGGTTGTTATATTTGGCTTATAAAGATTTAACATAATTGGACAGTGGTCTGATGCAAGTTGTGTTAGTTGAGATAAGCATGTATCAGGGAAATGAACTAACAAATCATCATTAGTAAGAGCTCTATCTAACAATGACTTAATATGTCCAGTACCATGCTGATTATTAGTCCATGTGTAAGAGTGACCATTACATCTAAGATTCATTAATCCAGATTCATGAATGCACTGCAACACAAAAGAAGATGAACTAGATAAATTATGTCTAAATTCTCTATCCTCAGGCCCAAAAGTTACATTTAAATCACCAATCAAGACCCATGGTTGTTGAACTTGTAGTTCTAATCCCCTAATGTAATTCCATTGGTCCCTTTTCTCATTGGGTTTGCATGAACCATAAACACATGAAAGTAGCCATTCTGGCTTGGAGGGGTCATGTCTAACAAGGCAATGAATCATGTTCTTAGTGGAATGTACAATCTCAAAATCAAAACCATCCTTCCAACAGATCAGGAGGCCACCAGAGAGTCCAATTGATGGCTCAAAATGTATATTTGGGAAGTCCAAACATTTTGCATACTGCAGAATCTTCTTTGAAGGAATTTTGGTTTCTGATAGGAATATGATGTCAGGATTATGAAATCTAGACAGATTCTTAATATGATTCCTAGCTACATTTTTGCCAAAACCTTGGTAATTCCAAGCAATTATTTTCGTACTGATAATACTCTTGCTTGTGCTAAAATTGGTGATATAGTGAGCTAAACAATAAATGGGAGTAGCTAGTAGTGAAATGAGACTACTCTGACTTTGTTTATACGGTTCACAGTATTGCAGAGATAGACTTTGCCTATAATAATACCAATCTGTTGGAATTACTACAAGTAGATCAGCGCTAAGTATGAAAACGTGTTTATCGATGCAGGAGAAATAAATGCAAGGATGAACTAGTTTAGAATTTAAGGATAAGATTGATAATTGAGACCAATGATTACTAATAAAGGAAGTCAACAGACAATGAATATGGCTTGAGTAATTAAGACAAAATTGTTGCGAAAATTTGATGACTTTCTGTGAAAAGTAAGGGTGGTGATAATTACCATGGTTGCGGTCTCCTCCTCAGTACTCATGCTCACCTCCCCCGAACCTTCAATGAACTGGTCATGCTCCATTTGCTCATCACTCGACAACTCTTTAGCAGCCTCAGTACTGGTCCCTAGTTTTTGTACGATGCTTTCATCAGCAATGCAATGGTTCGCACCTGACTTTTTAGCTCGTTTTCCATTCCTTCTCTCTGCATCATCCGGTTCCTCTTCATTCATTCTCCTTATTGCATCAGTAATTAGTTTAATCATTTCAGGGATGTTGTCAGAAGCCTGAACACCATATTTCACAGCCATATCCTGGTAGTGTAGAAGATACTCCTCCTCAATCACACGCCTGAGAATCATGTCTTCACCACCATCCTTGCAGTGAGCTTCATCATGGATAATGGTGAAGCATCTATCACAGAGGGAGTGAGGTTGCCTTTCCCAATGGTATTTTTGCCAGACTCTCTCACCAGTTGCATCTAAGAACCATCCACCTCTTAACAAAGGATTTCTCATGTCAATGATGACTCTTGCAGTAACCATGTTATAGCCTCTCGGCTTACAGTTTCTTGGGATAGTGAGAACCAGCTTGCCCAATTCCTCACAAGCATCTTCTATTAGTTCCTTACTTTGGTGTTCTAGGAGCAGATTCTTGAACTTCACCGTCCTTTCCTGATGAGTAAACGCATAGTCTTCAAACTTGATGTTAGTAGTATATCTTTGGAGATTCAAATGATATCTAATGAAGTTCCAAGGTCTGTCAGCTAGAATATCATCAATATCATTTTCAGAACCCAACCTAAATAGGTATAGGTTCTTACCCTCTGCAAACTTCCTTGTTTCTAAACTTTTTCCATAGCCTGTTCATCTCTTCTCTGACCACTTTGGTATCGATCTCCGGATCCTTCACCAGCTTACCAATAAGAGCATAGTTCCATTGAGATGTTGAGCTTTCAATGATTCTTGAAGTACCAACAACTCTGCGTATTTGCCTTGCATCCAAACCTCTAATGTTAGCTAGCTGCAATTGAGAGGTGATGGTAGATACATGTTTTCAGTTAGCTGAGACATGATTGATAAGATTAGGGTTATGAGAATTCTTTTCTTAGGGTTGAAGATGGTAGTGCAATGGGGTTTTCCTTGAAGCTTATTTATTACCTCAGGATGTGGCTATGTACGAGTTTGATGGATAGAGCAGAATCCCAAGAAATATTGAGACGAATATTTTTTGAGTATTTTGTTATGCCTATAGTATGGTAACCACATTCAAGATTTGAGAGCTGGCTGTATTGAACTTTCCTTCCAACTAAAAGATTCAGATCTCCAGAAATAAATCTGATCCTAAATATATTGGACTGAGAAAAGGCGGATTTTGGAAATTTCGTATTTCAATTTTATGGCTCGATTTCTTGCTGGCCGATTCAACTCGTTCTTCTGATTGATGAACTTGAGGATTTCTAACTGACTGCAGCTTGAAGGAATGGTTGTAAATAACTTCATAAACATGGTTTCTAGGGACAAACTGTTGAATACAGATACGGTACAAACGGAGATTGTTTGTCTGCAAAACTGCATTGGAAACGAAACTATGACCAGTTGTGTTAAGACTATGATGTGAAGAATCATACTGAATATGGGGGAGAAGGTTCGGATGACATCCATTGAGTACTGTAGGAGGAGACTGCAAAATACTTGGAACATAGGAGACATATTAGCGACTAATTAAAGAATAATACAAATCAGATTTTAAACCATGAAAAGAATGCTTTTAAGTTTGAAAAGAGAGAAGGGAATGACTGACTACAAGAAATATAAGATCTACCAAAATTAAATTATTAGTTTATGATGCCTGATACGAGGAAAATAACTAAGAACAGATTAATCGATAAATTCTAGATGAACACTAATCAAAACTCCATTTTGATAAAATATGCATATATGCATAGATTAACATCTCATTAATTGTGTAATTTTATATTGGGACTGCAAATTTGTTCTGGGATTAATAAACTAAAATTTAAAATAATCTTTTATTATATAAAAGCAGTGCACTTCCAGTAATACCCTCTTATTTGTTACCGTGTTCGCAGAAATGATGGAAAAGAGACGAAGAGTTTTGTTACGCTCGTAACTTTCTTCCCCTTTCGTGAACTCTGATCAATAAAGCAAGAAGGAAAGGGAAACTAAAGGGATGTTTAATCTATTGCATAACAATTCTTATTTCAAAATTAAATTTTGTTAATCAACACCGATATTTAAGATTTGAAAGTTAGAGAGTTTAAGAGACTGTTTTGGGTTTGCCTAGAATTTCATTTCAATCGCATCATCCGATCACAATCTTCGATCATTTAATGAGTGTATCTAAACTCCTTAGGCGTTTCTCATCATTTTTCTGTTGGATAATACACAG
Organism: Papaver nudicaule; assembly: GCA_023529015.1. Taxonomy (NCBI): domain Eukaryota; kingdom Viridiplantae; phylum Streptophyta; class Magnoliopsida; order Ranunculales; family Papaveraceae; genus Papaver; species Papaver nudicaule. The sequence goes on along the minus strand of JAJJMA010015149.1, from coordinate 98,550 downwards.
TCAAAGAGATGGCTTTACGTCAAAAGAAATAAAGGTGCTGATTTTTACTGATTTGATTGCTTTCTCTCTTTTAATTTGATTTGGCTCATGAATAATCAAATCATACAATCAGTTAATTTTTCTTAATTTCCTTTTGCATCCGTCCCAACATAATAAGGATTTATCTATATTTTTTTGGTCATTTAGAATTTCATTTTTATGTCTAGGTCATGATGATGAAGAGAATGAAGAATCCAGCAAAAAAAAATTCTGATGAAGACGACGAGAGTTAGGCGAAGATATCAATAGTATAAGACACATCGAAGACAAGTTTGCTTAGACAAACGAACCGTTGTGATCTCGCCAAGTGTGAGATCTAAGGGTTGTAGTTGTATTGGGTCCTTCATATCTCATTAAACCCCTTAAATGGTTGTTGGCCCACTCCATAGTTGCCCATTAAAACTTATATTATGTTTATGAGCTATATTACTTAGAATGTCATTAAATTTTTATAATCAATAATTCATTAATTAATCGTTATAAAAATATCATTAATTTTTCAAAAACCCTAAAAAGAGTCTCATTAATTAATATAGTAAATATTTATTTGATAATTTTGATACGAATACATCAATACACATTGATGGCGATTGTGGTTGTGTTGGTCAGTAGTGGTGGAATGGTGGTGGTTGTTAGTGGGTGGTAGAGGCGGTAACGTTTAATGGTGGCAATGGTGGTTTTTGTGGTCTCATCGTTTTTAGCACGATTGATAAAGATGGGTACCAAATATTCCGCGATGATACCAAATTATGTAGGAAAAAAATAATCATGACTGTTGGGTCACTCAAATGGTACCCCTGTTGTTTTCGATACCTGCCCATAAAACACATTAAGGACAAATTAGGCTAGGAAAATGTCTATGGACCCTCCTGGATCACTCAAATGGTATCCATATTCTTATCGTTGTATTCAATCCCTCTCCTCCCATTAACCCCCTAAAATGGCTATAGACCCCCCTGATTCCGTGAATGCCCATTAAAAACCACGTTATATTTAGTTGTAGTGTATAATTAGTTTTTTATAATCAATAATTTATTAATTAAATATCATAAGTGTCTCATTAATTAATCTAATAATTTCTTTTTTCAGTAGATGATAATTTTGATAATAATTATATCAATAGACATTGGTGGTGATTCTGGTGGGCGTTGGTCAATAATAGTGGAAACTGGTGGTGGTTGTTAGTGAGGTGGTAGATGCATTAACCCTTAATGGTGGTGGAAGAAGTAGTGGCAATGGGTGGTTTTCGTAGTGGTGGACGTTGGTGAGTAATGGTGGACAATATTAATTTTGTGTCGTTATGGCACGAAATGTGTTTTTCATTCTTTTTGGCACGATTAATAAATATGGGTACCAAATTTTCGCGCTGATACCAAATTGTTTAGGAACAAAAAGTAGTCATGACAGTTGGATCACTCAAATGGTACGTCTGCTATCTTGGGTAACCGCCTATATAAATCACAAATTTTAGTGTTAAAATAAGGTCTATTGCAATACAAAAGAAAATATACAGTAACAAATAAAAACTTAATGGAACAAAATAATTGTCACTTTATATTGAAGGCGGCAAAATGAGTACTAGCATACATGTGTGCTTTTTTCGGAGTAAAAAATTCACCTGAAGGTATGCTCCTCATAGTCTTATATAACTATTTGATTAATAAGATACAATCTAACACATTTTTTCTAAAACGTAGAAGGTTCTGCAGGATCTAACGGCACAACTGGATTCATGGCTCCCGAACAAAAACTTAAGAAAACAGTTAAAGAATCATTAGAAACCTGGGAAAATCGGAGATTCGAGTAATTATGCTCATTCTTATTTCGTATGAAACACACCGACAAAGTAGAGTGTCATACAACGCATAACATAAATTGCAATTTCGCTCGAGGATGGCCGCATATTCACCACATTGGTGGAAATCGAAGTTTTTGGAGACCAAGGGAGTACATGTCATGCTCATCATGGAATGCAGAATTCATGGGAGATCACACAATAAAATTGAAGTGTAAAACATGCAAACGACCAGGCAAACCAACACCAAGTTGACTAACAACCATTTCATCAATATTGTTGTGATTCTAACCAATAAATCATATTCAAGAATATGACTAAAACAAAAATACATTATGCAACCAACGACTGCTATTCGGAATAATACAAACGGAATGTCTCTGAAATGACCACAAGTGTTATGGAGAAATTATGGAAAGTCCATCTATGAAGATCTGCAACTAAAGATTGAAACAATATACAATATTAGGAGTGCAACAGATAATCAGGTAGTGATTATGATCTCTACCTACTGGATAAAAAACTACAGGAGGGGATCATAATTACGGGAATATTGTACGATGCTCCGCGATGAGGGTAAATTGGAACCAATAACTAAATGTAAATCAACAAAATTGAGATATGTAATGAAAAACTAAATGAAACATAAAACTGTTTGTCAGGACAAGTTTACAGGGCAACGAGTATTCTAAAATTTATAGGGAAACGAGTATTCTAGAATTTGGGGTGTAATGAGCCGACATGAGAAGGAGAAAAACATAGTTCAAATGAATAAACATACAATGTTGAATAGTCCCGTGCCGTCTGCGGCACGGGCAAATCCCTTGTCCAAAATAAAGGAGAAGGAGAGCATTTATTTTCAATAGAAGGACAATACTGGAAGTTATTTTTTAACTATTTTTTTATTAATGCACGAGCCTAGTAATTGTTGTATCTCCACTTTCTATGCAAAACAATTAATTAATACCCTGTTAACCTATGCATGGGGTACAGGTTAACAGGACTCATCAAAACATGCGATGATGATGAAAAAATCAAACCGATTTTCAAAGTTGGGTTGACTCATTCTTCTTCATTGGAGTTTGCGAGTGTTTTGTGTGTAGTTCAGTGACTCCACCTTTACTTCTCTGATGAACTGACGGATGAGCTAATCAGCTGGCATTAATTTGCAGGGTAAAGTCAATTCAAAAGATTTTTATTTTTTTTGGCTTACTCAGCTTTTGTCTCCTAACTACTGCCAAGTAAAAAATATGAACCGTGTTTTTGGGCATACCCAAAAATTCATTTGCCTCCCCCACATTTCCAAAATACGGTTACCCGGGCATAATTTGGCTATCTCTTAGTAAAAAATATTTTTTTAAATGCTAATCTACCCTTTGACTGATTAGAGCTTAATTTTATGATTAGCACTAATAATAGTAATTAGTGGAAATAATTAGGTTAAACTAAATCTTAACTTAAAAATCTGGTTTTTAGTTTTGAGTTTTGGGTTATGGTGGTATTGAGTAGAAGAGAAAAAACTTGGATTTTGGGCGATTTGAAGACCAAAATCGACAATATTAGGTTGTTGGGTGTGTTTCCATCTTGTATACCTTCCCCATAATGATTAATCTTGTTTGTGTAGGTTGAATCCAACAAATAGAACCAAAAATCACCATTTTTCCTTCGATTTTCGAAACCAGAAGAAGTTTCGGCCCATAAAATCTCCAAAACCAGAAAGCCGAAACTGACCACTCAAGAACATCTCGGCTCACTCAAGTTTCGGCTCAGAGTTTTAAATTTCGATCCAGTCGAAACTTGTCTAACAAATGGTCAGTGAGGCCCGTTGTTTCGGCCCAGAAGGTGAAATTTTCGTGTGAGCCGAGATAGTTTCGGCCCAGGTTTATAATGTATCCTGTGAGCCGAAACTGGTTCTGTGGAGCCAAAAAAGAGGTTCTTTTTAATCTTCTACTTATATTCAAAACACCAAAGGTACTTAAAACCATAAAATTCATTGTAGCATAACCCACTTAAATAAATTTCAACATCCAAAGTACTTAACATGAACAACATAGTCTTGAAAAGAAATAAATGCCGAACTAAAAACACATCGCCTTAAACCAAACATGATGAACATGCATTAAACCTTGAAAATTGGTTAAAGGTCAAGTTTTCAGTATAGGTTGCCTTAATTAGTTTAGTTTGAAGGTGCTCCACGCATACGGTTAAGACCTAAGCGTTCGGTGTACCCCGGGGGACGAGCAAGAGGACGAGACATCTCTCCTAAGATTGGCATGGTTGGTAGCATCTTCCACCAGTGAGCCTGCATAACTCTGTACCGATGTAAAGGATCCTTGGGAAGAAACACAGCTTCATATCCTCTCTTGTCGCTTCCTGCAACAAAGATGTTTTCCCCGTAAATGGCAAATCCTTCCATTCCCTTGTCAAATCCCTGTGAGTAGCAACCTGCGCCTACTCCCCAAGTTGGGTCGTTGAACCTCCAAAGCCATTCTGGGTGCACACCAACTCCAGGGTGATTTGTGTCCCATGGATCACCAGTCACTGGAGCGACATATTCACCATCACGAGACAAGGGTCCCAAGACAGGCAGCAAGTGAAGACTGTTCATCCAGTGGTCGTCAATAAGTTGCCTAGATAGCTCACCATCCGGAGGAAGGGCAATTGCAGTTGTTTGATCCTTCCCTGCTACGAGGAAGAATTTGTCCAGGAAAAGCACAATCCCCTCATCCGGTTTGCAACGACGAAAAAAGTCATTCCCAGCATACATTTGCCAAGTAGTATCCATAACATTGGGCTTCTCCTCATATTCTTCCTCTTCATTTCTAAGATACAATCGCCAAACACAAAATAACGTGTATAAGGGCACTGATCAATTCATTTACTAGGAGACAGTGCCAGTTTCGGCTTACCAATAAGAAATTATATCTAGGCCGAAACTTAAAAAACTTCAAAAATTGTTGTTTTGTTTGATTGATTCTAACCTTAATTTGTTTTATTCTTCCTCAATGTTGATGGATTAACATTCAACGACAATTTGGTAATGTAAAAATCTCAGAAAACCATATAAACCTACCTACTTATAATTAAATTAATAAACCCTGGATTTTTACATTAACCAAAACTTCTAAAATTGATCAAAAAAATAGCATGAGTGTTCATTAAGTACCTTTGAATAGACATTTCCGCTGGATCGTGTGGTCTCATACGTATTCTTCTTGGTTTGAGCCGATTTTTGAGGAAGGGAGGAGGTTTGAGAAAGAATACAAATAGTTTGCAAATGAAATAAGGGTTTCTACTTATAGGTGAAAGCGACCGACCAATTTTCGGCCCAAACTTTAAATTACAGATCTGCGCCGAAACTATTTCGGCTCATAAATCTAATATGACAAGTGAGACAAGAGATTTCGGCGCATTACTGAATAATATCGAATAAGCCGAAATCGTCTCGGCTCACATTTGAAATTTCTATTATTGAGCCGAAACTGTCTCGGCTCACATTTGTTGTGTCTGTTGTTGAGCCAATTCTTCTCCTCATATTCGGCACACGGGTCCACTCCAGTAACCAAAAGACCGAGAATCTTCCTTGGATAATCCAAAGGGAAACCCAATTCATATTTGGGAAACTGAAAGGTGGACGTCTCTGGTTGGAACCTCTCGGTCACAACGGAGCATGTAGCCATATCATACTCTTCCTGTCTATTAATGACCGCTTCGTATAAACCAGATTGTTGTACAATCATTTGGATAGGTTCTATTTCATCCTCTAGATTCCAGACAGCGCCGCTCTGATTTCTTAAAAGACGAACAACATCTTTATGATCCTACAAACATCATCAGTTTAAGTAATCCAATACGACGTAACTATCGAGAAGAAGACAAAAAAAAAACATATACAAGTTTAGACAAATACTTTCATTCGATAGATCACGGAGGCCCAAGACTCCTTGTAGCCAATTAGTACTTGTCCTCCATCTCGAGGAAGACCGATGTCGTATTCGTTATCTGGAACAAAGAACTTATCGTCCGAAGGAACATGTGTACCTCGCACTCTTCCCTTTTCATCCTCTTCTTCAACACCTTCCACTTCTTCTGGTTCAACATGAGTAGGAACTTTTCTGCTTGCCTTATGTTTTGTGCGAACCTGCTTCTTTCCTTTTCTCTGCGCTCGTTCATTTTCGTAAACAGGTTCCTCTCCGATTTCCTCCTATCTACCACCTCTTCTTGGCATGTCTGTTGGTTCATGGATGACAGGCCCCCCAGACGGAAGAATATATGCCCTTAACAACTCGTCGTCCCCAGCCGGTACTTTAGTCCTAGTCCTTTCCGAAGCCGTAATTTTTTTGGTGCCGACTCGGGGATTCAGTGGTCCTACATTACTAGGAGTAACCTCCCCTCTCCTCCTGTGGTACCATAAAACCGATGAATATCAAACAAACAATGAAATTTAGAACCAAACCAAGAACTAAGTATGTGACACAGAGTACGTTTCGGCTCACACGACATTTTTTTGTTCTGAGTCGAGACCATAACATTCAAATGCCACCTAACTAAGGGTCTCGGCCCAGAAAAATTCAAAATTTTCTGAGCCGAGACCATAAAAATCAAATGCCACCTAACCAATATGTTTCGGCCCACACATAAAAAAAAAATCGGGCCGAGACACCCAGGCCCACGTGGCTCCTAAACTAAGGGTCTCGGCCCAGGAAAATTCAAAATTTTCTGAGCCGAGATGTTCTTCAGTTGCAGAGAAGAACATCAGGCTCGGCTCAGAAAAATTTGAATTTTCCTGGGCCGAGACAGTCTCGGCTCTAGATCTAAACTACATTGTGAGCCGAGACTGGGTCTGTGTCCGAAAATCGAAGACGAAATCATTGATTCTAAGCATTTCTATCAATCAAACTCAATTAAATCATCAGGGGTTTGTGTAACATACCCTCTCATACGCATAGCAGGGTCTGATTCCGGTGTTTCTTCTCCCTCTGCTTCGATTTGTGGTTGTTGTTCGACAAGATTTGATGAAGAACTCGCATTCGGATTGCTTGGTAGGTTGGTGAATTTGATTTGTGGTTTTTTCGGAGGAGCATTTTTCGGAGGCATTTTATCGACTTTGAAAGTTTTCGTTAATCGTCGATGAATTCGTCGATTAATCGAAGAAAAAAAAACGAAACGATGAAGGTTTCGGCTTGTTTTTTGTTTGAGAGAAGAAGAAGAAGAAGAATAAGTAGTAGGGGTGGTTTTGTTTAGATGTAGTGGTTTTGAGATTAAAATTAGAATTAGTGAAGGACAAATTGGTAATCTCACGTTTTTAGAGGGCAAACTAGACTTTTCTCGCTATTTTGTCTCTTGCTGGGAGGCAAATGAATTTTTGGGTATGCCCAAAAACACGGTTCAAAAGTATATATAGGGGGGTTTCCAATTCGTGTACGATAGATGAGGCTTGTGCTTTTGCTGAACCACCAGTTTTCGGATGAGAATTTTCTATGGATACGCATCTCAAAACGGAAAGATTTGAGAACAAGTGAGCTGTAGTACTACGGGTGGTGTGATTTTCTAAAGGCATTTGCGGTGAATCTTACCTGTGAGACTAGCAGGTTTTTATCTGATTTGACTGTATTGATTTGGTTGGGAAACAAGTACCAAGGAAGCTCAAGAGAGGGACTAGCTAAGCTAGGTATCTCCATTTAATGAGCACATACCAAGTTACCAACTGCATTTCATCTTTATTTTTATTTACTTGGACAAGAGATTGTTAAGTGATTAAGTGCTACCTGTATCGTATGGTTAGGACGAGGTGGACTGATTTTTAGAAGCAAGTTAGGATCAGTTTTTACCATCTTGTAGAAATTTACACCCTTGGTCACATGTAAGTACAAGAGCAGGCTCATTTGTTACATGCACAAACAAACTGCTTTCCATCGTTAATCTAAAGCTTAATCCACATAGAAACTCTAGAAATCCCTTGGACAGAAGAAGACACATGGCACTATTTCAACACTTCCGATTGCACTCATGAAAAGAAGAATCTTATGTGATACATTTAACCAACCAAATCACAGTAATGCTATAGCACTATAACATAGTTCAACGAAAATGCATAAACAATAGAACAATGATAATGTTATGAGCTAATGGCATTTTACAATGAGAAGAACTATATAGTCAATGAATAAACAGTAGAAAAATCTGGAGCAAAAATAGAAATAAATTATCTTTTGTTACCAGCTGATACATATGAGACTTTACTTAAGAAGATTAAAGTTTGTCCAAGCCTTGATAATAACTTTTTTAAACGAGAATTCTTTGATTTGTGATGATCGTCGATCAATGAGAAATGATAAGGTGAAAGGTATGAACATCCTTCATTTGTTTTCCTGCAAAATATCACGGTCTGGTATTAGCCATAGTTGAAAGTACACGGTAACCTTTCGAGAAATACAGTGAAGAACTAAAATTTGGTAAAGATGGAAGAGTAGTGATTCATACACAGAGGGAAGCAAATCAAAAAATAATATAATTAAGAGACTAGTACTTACTGTTATTCCGAGAGAAGAATCATAATGTGATCAAAAGAAGATCGTAGGTGCTTCAGAGTGGTATTCAGTGGAAACTTTTAGGTTACACCGTTTTATCGAAAGTAATACTAGATTAATAGGATCTAAGAAGGTCATTAGATTTAAGTTTGAAATCCAAAACCACTCCAGCAAGATGATAAGATATCCCAGTGAATTCAGTTAACAAAATAATAATACCAATGCGTGACACAAATAAAGGATGGGATATGGTGAAATTGAAAATGAATTTTTGAATGAGATCTGAAGTGAAATGCTTTTCCTCGTTTAATGTAGAAATGTCGTAGAAATGAGGACCTGCAATGAAAGTTGAGGAGGAAATTATAGATCAAAGATTAGTTTAGAGAGTAAAGCATCAAAGAACATGAAGAGATTAGTACTTACTTTTGTTTTGGAGAGAAGAGTTCATAATGTTATTTCAGATAAACAAGTGTTCCTTCCCCTCCACCAGATTCCCAGCCAAAAAATGGACTCCATTTATTATAATCCATTTAAATTCTCTTCTGCCTGTTCCAACACAACGATTAACCAAAGAATTTGAGAGAAAGAAAACATAAACCCCAGAAGCCAGAAGTCAGATGAAATGAGAATCAGTATTAGCAGGGAATAGAGAGAGAGGAGACCTTTTTCTTTTTTTTCTTCTCCTTCCTTTTCCTCTTCTCTGAGCACGCACTTAAGATAGATGAGAAAACAAGTTTGGCAACATTGCTAATGGGAGGACCAATCCGGTCCCCCCCTTAAAACCATGCCTAATTTTTTTTTGTCTTATATGGAATAGTTGTCCCCCCTAGAATTTGGCCCCCCCCATTATCAATGTTGCAAGTTTGGTGTGAGTTAGAGAGTGTACTGTATATACATAGAGGGGTAACCATTCTTTCATTTGAATGTGAAGGGCGAAAGTGCTACAGGGCCCCCGGGTTTTTCCCCCGCCTCTTTCCACCAGTACGTGGCACGCCTATCAGCCGCACGATTTTCCGCCTCACCCGACCATGATCCAGCAGGGGGGGTCCGCCAGCATTGGAGAGCCAATCACCGCGCGCCACGTACTGGTGGAATGTCAGGCGGGGGAGAAACCCGGTGGGCGTAAAGCATTCAGCCATGAGTCAAAACTCAAAAGTGAAAATAGGGTACTGTACTCATTTTTAGATTTTTACTGATCAAGGCAGCAGTATCTTTTGCTTAGATTTTATTGCAGTATTGTAGTTGTAGCTGTAATTTTCATGTCATCTTGAGTTTCTCACCATCCCACCATCAACATTTACTACTCTCTCTCACTCTGCAGTCTACACCCTAGCTCTCTCTTGTTCCATCAACTTAACACTCTTCGGTAATAGGAAAAGTTTCCTGCCTTACTTCTTTGAGGGTAACAGCTGAGTGCATTAAAGCTCCGTCACCAGAGAGCCAACATCTACAGGATTTGTTGGGACATCTAAGGAGGGAGTATTAATAACCCTGCTCATTGTGGCAAAAATGGGAAAAAGTAATGGACCTAAAGGAAGGATTGGCCCTTATGATGAAGGGCTAGCTGAGAATAAACCAGGTGATTTTCCCTAATGGTTTTCCCATCTAATTGTTTATATGTTCTTAATTCTTGATTTCCAAGGAAAGCATGGAGTAATTCTTGGTGTCCTGGTAGAGGAACAGAATATCAGCCAGCTTGCTGTTTTCAAACATACCCGGTCTCTTATGAGTAGAAACTAGAATGCACAATTGCATCAATTTGAAGCATGACAGACTACATGGGTGGAAATGCAAGCAATATTTGTCAACAAATTCAGACTAGACATCAGGTACCAAGAATAGACAGACCAAGTTATTGTACTCATATAAGCCAATTGACAACCCTTGTGTAACATTCTAGTACAAGAGCTTGAAAATGAAGGCTAATCTGAGACATGAATCCTAATTTATTAATTTTTTTCTTTTTTCGTTTATTTATTAAACAGAATCAGAATCGTTTTACAAAAAAAAAAAAAAAAAAAAAAAAAAAAAAAAAAAGGGATACTATTACCACAGGATACAGGCCCAAAGAACAAATAAAAGAAACAAAATGACTTGACCAGACAAAAATGTCTGCAGTCCAAAAGGAAATACAGAGACTCAACCATACAAAGAACAAATCACCTAAACCTGTAATATGTAATGTCAGGGAATTCCAATTTCTGCAAAGGAGGAGGACAAGAAGTATACACCATGGACTGAACTTCTCTAAACACATGTTTAAAATGATATTATGAACAAAAGCTCGGAAAAAATAGTTGGAAAACTAAACAGGTACAAAAAAAAGGAAAGGGAAATAGCAGACTTGACTTGGCATTTTTCCAACCAAAGGATCAGGCAACATGAATTCTTAGATCACCATTCAACTAACATAATCTTTTTTTTATATGGTTTCTTAAAAGAGAGGGAGCGCAATTCAGAAAAAGAGCCACGAGGGTAACAATTTTAACTGCAACACAGCTGCGGCATAGGTGCACCTTAATATTCACGACAGTACTGACCACAACAATTTTCCTATTGACAAAGCCACATCTAATTTGAAATAATTCAACATAAGCAACATGTTTATCATACTCCTAAAATGCAATGCATCATAGTAAAAAACAGAATTGGAATTAGATACTTCTGCTTCACACCCAGACTAATTTAAAGAAAAAACAAAAAAGATGATCAAGAGAGCAAAAATAAAAAGAAAATGAAGTGGCAAAAACTGCACCAATACAAAGAGCACTTAACTGAGCATGAGGAACTACTTCTATCAGTGATGTTCATGCACATAGTTGACAAGAGTTTCAACGGAAGCACATGCCATAAGCGTCACAATATCCACATTCTAACCATATACTGCAGAATTAAAGACTTCCAAAGTACCAACTGGAATTAAGGAAAAGCACCAACTGGAAGAACACTCCAGTCTAGGACCGTAACTAAAATACCATAGCAATATAAGTGCATAAATAAGGACTCACATTTTTTTGCTTTTCTTTTTATTATGTTGGAGATCTTCTTCTTCTTCATCATCATCATCGTCGTCACCAGAGTCACTGGAGTCACAGTAGTCCTCATCAGAGTCGTCATTCTGATCATAATCAGAGTCATCATTGTGGTCATCATCAGAGTCGTCGCCGTCATCTTCTTTGTCTGAGTTTGCAAAACGTACAGTCCCAAGATAAGTTCCAGTATTCAGTGAAACTTGGCTTTCCCCAAACACAGAAGTATGAAAAGAGCCAGCCTTTTGAAATTCCTGGACATTAAGAATTCTGGTCGTGTCCTGTTTTGGGTCGTACGAAACAATATGAAAACCAGAATCCATGTCTAATCCTAACAGAATATTTCCATCCTTCAAAGACTGCAAGGGCATCAAATCTGTAACCATCCCAGCAAAATGTTTTTGCAGGTCAATGGTGAATAGCTTGGTCCATGATTTTTCAGCTCCATCCTGCTTTATTTCCCACACATCCGCACCAACCTTAGGAGTAAAGCCAAGCAAGCAAAGAGAACCTCCCAAAACACACAAACTTGTTTCGGAATTTTCATCGAACAGGTCAGGCATTGGCATTTCACTGAATTGCTCACTCTCAAAATCAAAATAAAAAATAACTTCAGTGGCTTCACTAGGGTCGAGTTTGGCTATCCAATGCACAGCTCCGTTAACAGGCAACCGAGCCATATCAGGTACTTCACGATGAACAAGACTGTCAATTTCGAAATTGTCAACTCCTTTCCATTTATTATTTTTTAGTGAATACACCATAACCGCAAAACTACCTTCAAAATTCCCAATACCTACCACTTTAAAATCTTTCGACCGAGAATTATAACCAATTCCGTACTCTACGTAGTCCAAACATTGTTCCGTTATCAACAGATCCATTTTTTTAAATGTTGGAAACGGTATCTTCTTAAACTCATCAGTAGTTGGATTCCAAAGGATAAGAACATGAGAGTAATTTTTATTAACATGCCTTAACAAAACCAACCCATTACAGCATCCAAAAAACTCAATTCCATCCTTGTAAGAACTAACAGGGTATGTCATCTGGCCAATCCCTTTACAAGTAGACGAGGATGGATCGTAGCGAAAAGTATAAACATCATTGTGATTACGAAGCATGAGACCAAATTTTTCATCCATTTCAGTAATTAATTGTTGACCTAAA
>JAJJMA010015149.1:63503-80987 GCA_023529015.1 Papaver nudicaule | reverse complement strand
CATAAGAATAGCAAACAATTATCACTAATTCAGAATTCAAAGAACAGGTACACAATTACTACAGTACTCAATTTTGATAATCAAAAAAATTGAGCTAATCTTACAATACATTGAGAAAACATAATAAACAAAAAGAACCCATGATTGCGTAAGTTATGTTTAACTGATCTCAATCAAAAAGAAACCATAAACGCAAAAACTAACACATGTGATTTTTTCAGTTCATAGTGCACTGTTTTGAACAAGGAGAAATCAAATAAAACAAAGATAAAGCACAGAGTTAGTACCTGCAAGAATGGAGGTGTTGAGATGTATATCTGATCTCTGTCTCTGGAATCTGAAGGGGGAGAAGGAACTGGTTAGGGTTTTATGGAACGGTGAGATTATTTGAGAGTGTTTTGATTTGAGTTTAGTGGGTGGACTCGGGGGGAAGTGGATTGGAATGAGACTGTCGTGAAGACTTTGACCAAGACTTACACGTGCGTATACATTTGTTTGCCACCAATACAAGGTCAAACAACACCTGTGGTCTCCGATGCACATTCTTATGGTGGTAAACATTAGACGATGATATCAGTGACTTGAGCACAAAATTAGTGGACACCAACTTTTTTTATTATTCGATGTAAAATAATTAGGTTCTGTAAAGTTTGAGCTTAATATGTTGGTAAAAAGTCAGATTTTTTTCCGTAATATTTAAGTTTAGAGTTCTAAGAAAAATTATGGTCAAAAAAAAAAAAAAAAAAAAAAAAAAAAAAAAGAGTTCTAAGAAATTATGAGTAATTTCACAGTTAGATTCAATTATCTGAAATTGCACTTATGTTAATTTTGCCAATATATTTTGTAACACAAGTTATCAATTGTAAATTTTTCAACACTGTTACAAGAGATTAAATGGTGGCAAAAAAATTACCACAAAATCTGGTAGTGGGAAAATTAATCCCATGTGAGATTATTTAAATGAGGCGAGATTGATTCACTCGTTCGATGGAAACTCTTTTTTTTTTCCGTCTAACAAGAAAATTTACTAGTTTTCCCGGTGAATTTACCTATTAGATTTTTTTTTTTTTGATAAAAGAAAATTCATTGCTTGGAATTAAGTTACTACAAAGTTTTGATCCTTACTTAACAGATCAATGATAAACAAAGGAAAACTAGATGAACACTCTAAATAACACTTAGACCGTCTGACATATTGAAAGATATAATCAGTAATTTGGTTATCATCAAATGACAAAAATCAAAGCTGCGACTTTGAGATATGATCTCTTTTATTATATTCCTATTTTCCCAGTGACAAAAATCAAAGCTATAGTGGTGCAAAATTTTGATTTGCCAAATACATAAGAGGCATGTGCACCAAAGCCAAAGGAATGAGAAACCGTATGGGAAATGAGAGTGTATATAAACCAGCAAAGAGGGGCAATATTGTATAGTTTGACGAATATATTGCAGCCATTTCACTAATCAAGGCAGCGGTATCTTTTTTTCTTAGATTTTATTGCGCAGTTAAATTTTCAAAGACATTTTGAGTTTCTCACCACCCACTCCACTCCACTCCACGTATGCATAATTAATACCCATTAGCATTTACTGCTCTCACTCTACAGTCTCTACAGCCTGCCTTAATTACCTCTTTGAAGGCAACTGCGAAGTACATTAATGTTCGGTCACCAGAAGGCCAACATCTACGGTTGTCAAGACTTCCAAGGAGTGTAATAACCCTGCACATAATGGGGGCGAAAATGGGAAAAAAGATTGCCCTTGATGATGAGTTTGGACCATGATAACAGGACAGAATGGATAAGAAATTAAGAAGAGAAGAAGCAGATAATTTTTGCCTGGTGACATTGGGCAGATTTTTTTTAATTAGGGCAGACCTATCGAGCAGTATAAACTATAAACGGAGCTACCGAATATATATTAACACTAGGTATCACCCCGGCCTACGGCCGGGGCGCAACCTCTTTAATTTCTCCTTGTGGCATGCAAGAATGACACTAAAGGTATCTCTGTCATTTGTACACATTATCTAATCATTCTTGTTTTCCCTAAATTTTTACCAAAAAGATTGTCCTAAAATCTCGGAGCAAAGTAATCTCAGAAAACCTCCTTTTTTACAGACAATACGGTTATATCTCAACTTTTTTCACCATTAATTTATGAACCAAACTTCCTAAAGACGTACACGACATCTCTACCTGTACACATTTCATGTTGGCTTATTGACGGTTCTTATGAATGAAATTAATGAATAAATTAAACCCAACTAAGCTTCAGATCTATAAAGTTTTCGTAACAAAAGAAAAATATTTAAAATCTTGAACTCTGTGAATCAGCTCAAGAAGGGCTATTTCTTGTACAAAGGATGGAATCCAAGTAAACGGGCTTTATGAAGCAGAACAAAATTTTCTTGAAATTTATGAAGCCAGTGTATATATAGAACTCCAGCTAGATCAGGCCCATGTTCCACATCCTCCGGTCTTTGCCAACTATTCAAGGCACACACCCACCCGTATGAATGCAATAAGACACAGAAATAAATCTTGATTTCATGGTTTTATCATCGAAAACTCAGCTCAATTTAAGCTAATCCCAATAGGATCTGAAGAATGACTATTGAAGACATGAAGATGTTTGAAACTGAAAGTGGAAAAGTGAATTGTATGTGAACAATGGGTGACAGTCGATTTCAAAGGACATCTGAACCCAGCTTAGAATATTGATCTCTTAGAGTGAAAAACTAAAGTTAGCTTAGTCACAATGTAAGTCTGTTTCACCTGCAGGACTTACTGCTTGGTTCCTTTAGATGAGAAAGGTACCATTACTGAAGCTGCAACGAATAGATAAGCTTACCTATTGTAAAGGAAACTCAATCTCCAATCAAACTTATGAGATATACAAAATCTTAGAAACAGTCGGTGATGAAACTCAAAACGTAATATTAGTACCATGCCCGACACACAAATTGATTTCACAGTGGGTATAACAATGCAGAACAACTAAAACTTGTTTCAGCAATATTAGCTTTATCTAAGCACGCCTATTGTAGAACCCTTCTCTTCTAGAATGTATGCCATCAGATGCGTCAAAGCCAAAGCCATACATTATTATTTCGCAGTTCCCAAATTATACCGAGCTAACTCCACTATCTATTTTGGGCACATTTCATGTTGGGTCAAGATGTACCTGATAATAAAGAAATACTGTTAAATCAATTGATCTCACATCAATGTAAGTGGAGTACTAAACATATAGCTTATACATCAAAATCATGTGCATGAGGTTCTTCAGCCATTATTATACCGAGCTAGCTAAGTTGAGATATCAAGATACTGTCTGTATTATCGATTGATCTAGTCTAATTATGTATGCCATCAGATAAAGGATTTTGCAGCTGATTCACAGTAAGGGTATTTCTTAGAAGAGATGGAAAAAGAAGAGATAAAAACCGTAGAGGAAGGAGGAGGGCAATCGAGTTTTATGGAGAGAATTCTAATTATTGGGGAAAGGACGGAAACAACCCGATTATGACGTGCAAAAAGACCAAAGAGGATACCGGTGATGCCCGTTTCGGTACCGATTAGGAATCAATGAGTCACTGAGCCATAAATCGTTTAGCGAGTCAAATCGGTTTATGTGGTATACATACACACCCTTCTTCCATATAATATAGATTAGTCGGTAGTTTGAAAAAGGTCCGCCTCAAATTCAAATTCGATCAGTCTGCCCAATAACGCAAGGTTTTTTTGTACGCGACTTTTTTTGATGTCGCAGGTACTATTATTGTTTTGATTAATCGAAATATTTTGATAATTGTTGCTTTGCTCTTTAACGAAGGTGCTTGGTGAACACAAACTATGGACACCCCATCTAAACATCGATATGTGTCAAGATATGGACCTTTGATTTCCTCCACAACATAGACCAACAGGAGGCCACCATTACAAATCTCATTCACTAGTTTTGTGACACACACCTCAATGCTAAATGTTGGCTTCCAAATGGTGTCCATGGTTGGTGTTCAACTAGAATTTTCGGCTCTTTAACATCTCACAATTTTATCTTCATTTCCGAGGAGTCGTGGTGTCCGGTCGTTATGGGTATAAACTACTTAGCTTTTTTTTTTTTTTTTTTATAAGTATAAACTACTTAGCTAGAATGCACAATTGCATCAATTTGAAGCATGACAGAGTAAATTCTTAAAACCAGTGAAGAGAAAAAAAGAGAAGTAGAAAGAAAGAAAGCATTAAACTAGTGCAACAAGGAGAGACGCAAAAAGGCACACAGGCCATTACACAGAAAGAGATCAACAGACGCAAATAAATTTTAAACCTACCCCGAGAGCTAGTTAATCGCCAATTTCTCCTCAACTTTTTTTATTTTTAGAAAAACAATTTCTTCTTAGTTGAAGTTCTTTGACCTCTACCCAACTCCTGACTGCTTAAATTATCCTTCATCTTAGATGCAGCCATCTCTTTAGGCTTAGTCTTATGGTGTCCAGTCTAGTATACTAGACTGGACAGCCACGTCAGATAGTAAGGGAGGGGTGGTCTTATTGCGCGGAGCGGCGTGTTGGACTCACGCTGAACGCTTCAGCGCTTGACCGTCAACACCAGGTCAAAGCGCTGAACGGTTCAGCGCAGAAGATTTGAAAATCCTTCGCACACCTCTCCATCAAGTACCAGAAGCTGAACGTCCCCTCTACAAATTATGGAGGAACGAGATACTGATCCGTCATGGCTTGGCTCCTGAGGAATGATTTATGAGTAATTGTTATGTTTAAATTAGAAGTAGAATTTAAATTTCAATGTAATTATTCCTTTGGGGAATACTCATTCGTAATTTTCTCCTAAAAAGTGTAGCGAACACATTACTCGAATGAGCGGATTTAAATTTTAATGTAATCCTTTAAGTTATTAATGAAAATTTATCTTTTAATTTACATATGGTGCAACTTGTATTTGTTTTCTGAATTTGTTGGTATGAAATTTGTTCATTTTTGCATAACCGGTGTTTGTAAATTGGTGGTGTAACGTGAGTGTGAGAAAACAGAGTTAGAAACACGATATATTGCTGAAGGTGTCAACTGGGTGTATGAAAAAAAAGGTCAAACTCGGAAAAGTTATTTTACGCTGAACCGTTCAGCGCTGAAGGGAAACGCTGAACCATTCAGCGCTCAGCGCTGAACCATTCAGCGTTTTCTCGCTTTTTCAGCGCTGAACCGTTCTGCGTTTCCGTAGTAGCTACTACTTCGACTACTACCAAATGCTAGGAGAGAGAAGTAGTACTACTACTTTAGACCACGCTTTTGTCCAATCTAGTACCCAACTAGTAGCCCCATAAGACTAAGCCTTAGCTTGTCGATCCATTATGTCACAGTGCAACTTCTTCTCTTCTTTCATTTTGCCCTCCTGCTGTTCCCTAGACAAACGAACTTTCCTTGGGATCTTCTCGAGACATTTTTCCTTGTTGTTACCGGTCCTTGGCAACTCAATCGAAGTCTCATCACAAACTGAATCCTGCTTATGCGTAGTTTCTTTTCTTTCTGCTCTCTTAATCTTTCTATGGCGATCACGTTGTATCTTTCGACGAGTATGAGTTCTTTTGGCGTTCAGGAGAGCGAGACCAATCAAGAGAAATTGATTGTTGATAAATAATGCTGTTGAATCGTCATCGGAAGATAATGGAAAAAGGGAAGATGAACGGGATGAGAGCCTACGATACTCATCCGAAGAAGATGAAGAAGATGATGAAGAATGGATAATGTTGTCTAGATCGATCTCATTGCTTCCAGAGTAATCCATGTGGTAAACAAAACAATGGAAGATAAAATAGAAACCCAAGATGCAGAGATAAACAACGGAAGATAAAAAAGAAACTCAAGATTTTGAAGAAGGGTGAAAGATATGGTCATCTGCATAATAAGATTTTAAATAGAAAAAGAAAATGAGCTCTTCGACTCATGGTTAAGCCATTGTGCGAAGGGTTCTGATAGCTGAACACTAGCTATCTCTGTCCAGCTTTAGCGTAGACAAGACTACACACTGCTGCCAATAAAATACAGCACATGAGATAGGAAACAGTATTCGTTGCAGTTCCACAAAAAATAAAAAAATATTCCTTGGTTTTTATAGTTTCGGTAAAGTATTGACATGACTGGACATGACTTCGTTGACAAAGTAACCCAGCTTTTGTTTTTCGGACAAGCTTTTTCATGATCATTTACTACTCTCTCTCTCTACAGCCTGGCTCTCTCTCTTTGTTCCATCAGCTTAATACCCCTCGTTAAGGCTGTTTTCTATGGAGGTGAGAGAAATCATCCTAACAGGGTTTCTCCAGTGCCCTTTCCGGACGCGTGTTAGCTATGGAGGCACCACTGTAGCGAGGGATAGTTTATATCGCTCAGGTGAAGCGATATAGATTGTATCGCTTGACCGGTCAAAACCAGTCAAAGCGATATAGCTTTCCTCGCTTCAGTTAACCCCTTAACCAAACCAACACTCTCATCCATCCCTTTTTCATCCATCTCTTTTTTCTCATCTAGTACGATTCACTTTCATCCATCCCTTTCTCATCCAGTACCAGTAAAAAAGCCACTCTCATCCATCCCTTTCTCAGGTATGCCTCAACACGTTACGTATATCAACTTTGTTTATAATGAAATCAATGTTTCTTATCTCCATGTTTTTCATATTTAGATTGCTAAATAACGTGTTATGTTTTTTCCATTTTTAAGCTTTATCATTCGGGTTCATATACAATGATTATTCCTTGTCTAACTTAGACTGTTGTTTCATAAATTAGGTTACAATGAATTATTTCAAGAAAATTATGAGTTTCAAGACGGGCGCAAGGGTTGTTGAGGATGATGGTGACAGCACCCGCAACAACGTTGTAAGGTACCAAGAGTTTATGCAACACCAACATGAACTTCTACAACCACTTCCAAGGGATGTTTTGGGGAGACAAAAAACCTTCCGACTAAGGATGGAAGCAGACGCCAAGATGATGCACGAATACTTCGACAATGACTGTGTACATAATCCTTAATCCCCAGTAAATTGCTAGTGCGTCTCAAGGTTGTACAGGGTTGTATACGGGAAAAATTTGTGTGGGTAAATGTTATTCAAAAGGCCGGAATCGCGAGTGTAAGCGGGGTGTAACAACGTAGCTACGACAACGCCAGCCGGTGTAACGGGGGTGTAAATTAAAAAAGGTCAAACTGAAAGCGAGGAAAGCTAACTCGCTTTCTGGAAAGCGAGGAAAGCTATCTCGCTAAAGTGCAAGCGAGATAGTTTCTATCGCTTTTTGAGCGATAGAGCTTTCCTCGCTTTCCTCCCAGTTCCGGTTGGGCGTGGAGTATAGGCGACGGTATTCTGTTGCTTTCATCCTACTTTTCCTCCATAGCAAACAGCCTAATAGGAAAACTTTCGTGCCTTGCTTCTTTGAAGAGTACTGCTGATAAGAAAAGAAGCAATTAAGGGTGTAAACAAAGTGTAAAAATGTGAACTCACAAAAAATAATGAAAGGAAATTTGGCAGGATTGCTAACGGGGTTTACAAATTCGTTCGAGGGTGTACTAAACCAAAGGTAAAAGAATGTGATTTTGGTACACTCCCAAGCAAATTGGCACCCCGTTAGCACCCATGGAAATCTGAGGTGTAAATTTTTTTCTTGAAACTTGTTATAGGTTCCTTGGCTTTGCAAATTTGTTCGAAGAGACAAATTTCTTTTGAAACCACGTTGTAAGTTGTAAATTTGTAATGGCACCCCCACAGAGTGTCGGACCATGCCTAGATTTGCGAGGACAGTTTTCCTCCTTAGAATCTTGGCAAAAATAAAAATCATTCAAAGAATTTAAGATTTAGTTAGATTTTGTGACATTTGTCCCCTCTAAATATTTTGTAAAGGAAGAAAACATAGGCTATACAGTGAAAATCATGTATGAGTAAAGTTAGAAATACAACTTAACCTATCTTTATCTTGTAATTAGTATTAGTAAGCACATATTCTTTTTCCTATTGCTAATTAGCACTATCTTAATCCATAAAATGAGTTTTACGAAGAATAACTGCATGGGGTTGAATTTCCCACAATTTTCTTCTACATCTAAATTGGAGAAAGAACGCCAAAAAAATATTCTGGCGGCCTTCACCCGCCATGTTTTAACATAGTGCCAATTTTGTCCTCCCCGGCAAAATCCTCTGGCTCCGCCACTGCCCCACACCCACAGGCCACATTGCACAACCAAAGGATGGATACAGCAACCCCTTAGTAAAACACTATAGGGTGGGTGGAAGGATCTTTCAAGATCCAATACAGCACGTATCTCTAGACAACTTGCCTCATCCCTTCACTTTCACAGTATTCACTCTCTTCTTCTTCTTCTTCTTCATTTGTGGTGATCGGCGAATCTTTAATCAGGAATGTAACTACTGTGAAATGGAAGCTTACTCACCGATTGAATCGACAATCTTCATCTTGTTCATCATCAGAGCCGGTAGCTAATTAATTCAATTTAAAATCGGAAACGTTGTTATTTCAAAATCTAGGGTTAATTCTCCATCTTCTTCCGATTCTTAATTATCTGATTATTTCAATTGTCTCGAAACCCACCTTCAAACTAGATTCAGTGCATATTTCTAAAACCAGATAAAACCCTCCGAACCCCAGATTCAGACTATGGCGTCTTCTTCTTCTTCTTCTTCTAGTGGTTTCGTCTGAGACTGTGTTGGTTATCATGAGGAACCTTTGGGATTTAAAAAAGCATATCCTGAATCACATTCGGATTTTGTGTCTAGAAATGAACATTTGTTCTCTTTTCAGTTTCTTATGAAAGAGATGCCATTATATATATACCTGTTAGGTTCTAGTAATGGTTTAGTACTTTGTTATACATTGGGTAAGTATCATGTTTGTAATCCACTTACTCAAGAATGGGTTTCTCTTCCTTCACCACCGCGTTCCGAAGCTAGTCCACTTGATATTACTGGTATAGTTTGTGAGTATTCATCATCATCCGCCTGTTGTTATAAAGTTGTACGTATTCCTACATTTGATGAGCCTTCAAAGAAATTTAATGTTGATATATTTTCTTCTGCTTTGGGTGTATGGGAAAGTTTTGAGGTTTCATGTAATGAAAATGTTGTGGGGAGGAGGTGGTCTAATTGTAATAATGTCGTTATCCTTGATGGTGTTTTGTATTGGATTGAAGGAAGCGGTAGAATGTTAGTGTACAATCCTCGATGTAATTTGATTATTTTCCCGGTCGAGGAGCTTGGTAGTGGTTACTATAATATTATTCTTGGAGTGTCAGAAGGCTTGGTCTGTTGTGCTACAACTAGATGGACAGGAGAGGAAAGGGCCGTGAGTGTTTGGGTGCTCGATGAGGGCAACTGGCAAATATTGCACAAGGATATTTCCATAGAAGGTATTAGCTTAGCAGAAGCGCGTTCACGGACAGGTGAAGAAGATCCTACAATCAAAGTTTTAGGTTTCAGTCCGGTAGACCGTAATGTTATTTTTGTCGGTTGCAAGAACTGGGTATGTGTGTTCAATATCCAAACAAGAAGCATTGATGAGCTCTGCTTGAATAACAAACATGGAGATGATGACGATAGTGTTTTCCTGCCTTTTGTGGTAAAGCCCCTGCCAACAATACTCCCACCGCCCTCTTGGTTAGACACTTAAAAGTGATCTTTTGCATTTCAAGGTGAGTTGCTCATTCGTCTCCTTTTTAGCTATTTTTAATCTTTCTATTATATCTATTCCTTAGATGCACTAGATTTCTCTCGAATTGAAAGATGATTTGGAGTATGGATGTGAATGATGGCAAATCTTTAAACCTCAACTGGCTTTCTTTTCTCTTTTGGAGTATGGATGTGAATTTGAATCTTAAGCTAAAAATGGTTTTGGACTTCTGACTTGGAACAATAGAGCATGACAATTTTTATGCTAAGGTCTAAATGTTTTGCTGTTCTTAATTGCTTGGTTTAATTCATAGCTTAAGTTTGTGATATAAGCAAGTTGGTAAAGCATCTGTATGGTTAGAATTCTCACAGGGCATACATTTCTAAGGTTATTGATGTTCTTTTTTGAAAAGTAGATATCACTTTTAGGATGATAGTGGATTGTTATGGTTTTATAGAATAGAATATAGAATTCCTACCTACCGAGGTTTCGAGTTTCATGGAATAATAGTAAAAGAGTTTCTGTTGTCTGCTTCTTCTATTGGCCATACAGTTATTATTTGCTCCACAGATCTACTTTTTAAGAATTATGTTGTAGATTCGTAGCATAAATGCTTGTAGAATAAACAATTTCGTCAAACTTAGTTGTACTTGAATGTAGTAGATTGGTGTCCACTGAAATGCAGGACACTTTGCATTAGGCAGGACTTGAAACAGAGGAAAACTGAATACATAGCGTAATATTGATGATTTATAATTGGTACGATCTACACGTCAAACATTTCATCTAAGTCCTGCCATAAACATCATAAGCACTGCGTAGTTAAAGATTGAAACTTTTAGGAAAAACTGAATGCGCCATAGATATGTAGAACTACGTTTTTGGTGCACTATGGTACTAGCCAATAAATATAATCACGAATAATTCCTCCCTTCATTCTCAATGTTGCAGCAAATGCTGAATCACCAAGTATGTTTCTCCCTCTAATGTCATACTGGTAGTTGTCCCATGGTTTTTGTAAATGTTTTTTTTTTATTCTGAAAACTGAGATGCTGGGATTGAAAATATATTGTGTAACATTGCAGGTGCGTGAGATGGTGCTTGAACAGCTACAGAATAAGAAACAAGAACTTTTCTGTCGGAAGCTTTTGGCTTGCTAAATGCAACTTGTGGAGGAATATAACTCTCGGGGGCGTTAAGGTTATGGGATGTAGTTTGCTTAGGTTAGTTTAAGTTTGTCTTCTCTGGTGTACTGGTGGCACTGTTGACTGTTGAAGCTTTTAAAAATATCTCAGTTTTAGGTTTTGTTAAATTTCAAAACTTTATTATCTAAAATTAGTTAGAATTTCCCTTACTGTGCACTTATCTACTGCATATTATCTGTACTTAAAAATTTCAAGCTTTGAAGACAGATGGTTCTTATCTTGGCCACTGTTGGAATATTGCTTTTCTCATTATATGGTTGGACATCAGCTGTTTAGCTGCAGGATATACAGGGTTCAAATACAAATTTTAGTCTAGTCGAAATATGATATCCAGGTGTGAATACATTGTGGGTTCTGCATTTTAAGAAGCTCTTCATTGTTCTACAACAGAAATCTTAGCTGAGGAGATAAAGATGAAATTGAGATAAGACAGTGAAATCAGAAGGAGACACCTAGCATCTGTCAGGGAAAATTGGGTAAATTTCTGTGGATCGTGTGCTTGTTGCTTTGCATAATTTGATGGACAAATAGCAGCCCTGTAAATGTTGTTACTTGGTAGTTTTTGCTTCTTTTATCCAGCAAAACTAAATAGTTCCATGTCTGTGCTGCGCGCAGCTCCTGAAGTTTTCATTGTTATGTTGTGCTCAGGAACATTGCTTGAAATAATGTCTCCTCTCTGGATTTTAATAAGCTTAAATTTGCATTTGTCAGATGGTGAAGATGAAATTGAGATAGAACAGTAAAATCTGAGGTACATTAAAGCCAATATGGCAATATCTACAAGATTTAGGCTATTTGCTATGGAGGTCAGAGAAATCCTCCAAACATTGCTGCCGTATAAGCTTCTTCTCGGAGTACCGCCATGTAAGATCTCTGTCCGGTCTGTTTACTATGGAGGAGAGGGGGAGGCGATATAGAATATATCACCCAAAAAAATATTTTATTAATTTTAATTAAGAAAAGGAATCCACAAAATATATTGTAATATTATTTTAATTAAATTTATTATTATTTAAATAAAAACAGTTCCTATAAAATCTATTTTATTATATTTTAACTTAAAAAGTGGAAAACGATAATGTCATATCGATCAAAAGGTTTTTTAATTTATTTTACTGTGACAGTGGACCACCAAAAATTGAAGCGATAAACTTTTTCTCACTTTTTGAGCGATACATTTTCCAAGTTCCAGAAAGGCAACAGTGGATTTACGGACGCTGCGAGGGAAGAGGAGAGAGAGAGGAGGGAATAGACGACGGTTTTCTGTCACATCATTCCCTCCTTTCTCTCCATTGATAACAACTTTATTACGCATGAATAACCCTGAATATTGTTGCAAGAATGGGAAAAAGTAATGGGCGCGAGGGGTTAGCTGAGATTAAACCAGAGCGCTGTTTTAGGAAATGTAGGTTTTCACTTGGTACCGCAATCCACTAAACTTATCCAAAATCCATGATAAAGGATGTCATCAGTATAAAGTATAAACCCTTCCGTCATAGTAAGCCCTTCCATGAAATTTACAGTGTTTAATATATATATATATATACAGTTATTATTCACCACCACTACCAACACCGACGAAGACACCACCACTAATACTAGCACTTCCTCTGCCACCACCACCGCAGCCGCCGCGCCGCCACCACCAAAAACATAACAATCTTCACATAAATTAATCGATTTAATCTCCCACCCGAATTAATTGATTCAATCTCAAACCCCATGTCGAAAACCCTAATTTTGAACCATCCCAGCAAAATGTTTTTTCTGGTCCATGGTGAATAGCTTGGTCCATGATTTTTCAGCTCCATCCTGCGTCATCTCCCACACATCCGCACCGACATTAGGATCAAAACCAAGAAAGCAAAGAGAACCTCCTAAAACACACAAAAATGTCATATTTGCAACTTTTGACCCCACTATGGGATGAACAAACTCAGAAAATGGCCTGGCAAACTAGTATATATGCAGGTTTGCCCAGTGAGGCGTAACAACGGTCGACTAGCCCAAACTAGGCCGCCTGGCGCAACATAGGGAGTGCGGCCTTACCTAGGCCGCTCGGCGTAAGTTAAGGATTTTACCGTTGGAATTTTAACGGTACAGTTCAAACGGTCCAGGATTTCCCACCCCTATAAAAACCATTTTTACACTTCAAAATTTATTCTTCTCATCCAAAATTTGGAGTAAATTTTCTCTCTAGTAAGTTTCATCTCTTCACATCTTCTACCTCAGTTCTCTACTAGTTTCTAATTTCCTTTTTGGACCAAAAATGTTTTCAAAATGGCAATGGAGAAGACATCCTCAAGTCATCCACGAATGTACAAGTAGACTTGATTTTGCGGCACCTTTTACTTGAAGACGCTACCGAGCTTGATTTCAATGGGAAAAAAATGAGTATGGTTGTTAACAAAATATGTGATGGGTATAAGAAGATTGAAAATGACAAAAAACAAAAGAGTAGCAAATGTGTGGAGGTTGAGGCAAAACCGAGAAAGAAGCGTAAAAGCCAAAGCTCCAATGAAAATTTGACTGTCGTGAAAAAGAATGGAAAATCTATTAAGGAAAACAAAATATCAAAGTTTCGTAAGATTAACAAGGAAGGAAAAAAATTTGTGTTCAAGATTTATTTTATATGACATAAAGAAAACGAAGTGGAAGTCGAAAAAATTACGTCTTAGTTTTTATTAGTTGTCTGAAATGCACTACTATGTAATAATAAATTTATGAATGAAAAACTATAATTTCTTAATTTTTTTTTCCATTTTCAACCTTATTATACCCATTACATATACTTTTTAAATTTTGCAACATGCGCTTATTGATCTTGTACCTGCGGTGAAAAAGGGTTGAAGCCGTCTCTCTGTTGCAAGACATTGTAACAATGCATGAAATCAAAATCTTTTCCCTTCACTCTCCGCCATTCTTGCCGCGCTCTGGTTACTACGGCGACATCAATTTCACCGACTATTTTTTCTCCCTTTAATTTCATGACTAAACTCACAAAAGAGCTGACGCGCTCGTTGATTTTCCACAAACGTTTTCGCAACCTAGAGGTAGAGTGATTTTTCTGGTCTCCATATACCGATTCATACATTTCAAATAATTTTTCCCGGAATTGGAAGTTTCGACATGACAGATTATCCTTAGTAGGATCATTGTGTAAATATATATAAATCCGACAAATACATTCATCTTCATTATTAACAAAAAAGAAATGACTCCACTTTGGAGTATATTGGGGTCTCCCCATGTAAATTGACCAATTTTTGATGGAGAACAAAACCTAAAGAAGAAGAATAAACCAAGGGATTTTAGAAGAAGATTTCGGATTTTGAGAGAGAAATGATGGATGTTTGATTTGAAGTGATGTTTTATGAGGATCGTTGGATATTTATAGCTTTAGCTATATTATGATCGTTGAAAATTATAGGAGAAAGACAGGCTGAGCAGCCTCAGGAAGGACGCCAGCGGTTCAACAAGCGCCAAAAGGCGTAAGTTAGGCCGAACGGCCCAAACTAGGATGCATGTTTAGTTTCCCATAGTGGAAAACACGATTTGCCCATCCACCTGGCATTGCAAACTCATTTCTTTGACACATCCATAGGAATTGCTCTTAGTGGGTTTAGAGAGAGGTGGACTTGGGGAAGCTCACCGGTCTTTTTCCCGATAGCTGGTGGACTGAACTGAACAATCAGATGAACTTTCTTTTTAAATTCACTGGGCTTCAGAAATGAGAACCTGAAAAAAGGTTGTGGATTGGAATGAGACTGTTGCAAATACTTTGACCAAGACTTACACGTGTTTTTTTTTTCAAGACTATATTTCTTGATAATATATCAAATACATCAAAGATGTAAAACATGAAAAGATACATACATCATGTAACACAAAAACAGGATAATTGTGGTACAATGTAAATATAAAATACATGAATTTCACACAAGAAATTGATAAAATTGGAGGGATGACTTTTGAATTATGATTCAACCATTTGAATTCTTCCTTTTCTTCTCCTTCAGTAAGATTAATATCTCCCATGAAAGGAGAGTAATATGCACTGTTCTTCATCACGATCAACATCGATAGTCGTCGATCTTCATGGAAACGTAGACCCACATCATACCGACATAATTCGTCTTTATCGATCTATTTGAATCGGTTATCGTAATCGTAAAATACACCCTTCAGGCCAGGGACGGAGCCAGAACTTTTGTTTAGGGAGGACATTTTTATATTGAAAGAATGATTATAATCCAGATAGGCGGTCCAAGGCTGCAATTTTTTTCTTTTACCATTCGTAAAATGTATACTTTGAGTTCTAGACACATTAAAATACAAACTTAGAACCGAAATATATAAACGCAGAAACAACTAGACAATACAGATATGTTATCTAAGAGTTTGATTGTTGAGGAGGCTATCATTTACCCTTTAATCCATAACATCCGATCTTTTACCACCAATTTTTTCAATATTTTTCGAATTTGTCCCCCCTATTTATTAGAATTACTCAATAGTCAATTCCCAAACTTATATAGGTCATTTCTCAAAATCTAGTGGGGACAGCAGTCCACTAGAACCTTAACAAATCCGTCTCTGCTTCAGGCTATAATAACATATCATAAGAAAATAAAATGAAAACCCTAGAAACAATTTGATCACAAGAAATAATGATCGTTTTATGTAATAATTTACAAACTATAACAGTGATACTTGAATTTACGTGAGAGAACTGAATATTCAGACCACACCATAAAGATTGAGATCTATTTTACAAAGATTTTAGAAGGAAAACAAAAGAACATATGTTTTTTTCCAGAGCAGTTTTTTTTATGATAAAAATCAATTACACGTATATATACATTGGACAATACATTTGTTTGAGTTTTCAGGTCAACCCATTCTATGGAGATATACCATAGAGTCCTGAGAGTCAAACAACATCTGTAGTAGCATTACATGATGACACTAGTGATCTCAGTGCAATATTTGTCAACCCCATTTTTTACCAATAAAAAAATAAATACTTCTCAGATTTTGTTGTTTAATAATTTCTAGAAGTTATATCAAATCATCAGTTATCCCACACTTACATTTACTTATCTGAAAATTGCCCTTGCATTAGTTTTGCCGGATATATTTTGTGACAAAAGTTATCAGTTGTCGGAAAAAAAAAAAGATCCACCGTCTTTTTCGACATTGTTCCAAAAGATTAAATAGTAACAAAAAAATATACCACAAAAATCTAATCGGCGAGGAAATCAGTTCCCCGCAAAATTATTTATCTAAGGGGAGAATGATTCTATCGAGCGAGATTGATTCACTCGTTCGACATGAAAACTTTATCTCCTAAGTCTAGCGGATGTACAAATTTACTAACTTTTTTTAATCAGTTTACCTGTTAGCCAGTCTTATAGTGATGCAAAGATTCTGATTTGCGAAGTTCCATAAAAAAGGCCTGAGCACCAAAGAAATGAGAGACCGGTATGGTGCGAATGAGTGTATATAAATTTACAAAGAGGAGAAACATTGTTTTATTTTATTTTATTTTTGAAGAAAAGAGCTAATCCTCTCAATTTCATTGATGTTGAATGATTGTATACATCATATTAAGATGCATCATTGAAAAACATAAGAAATTACAAAATTTTTGTATCACAATAATAATCAAATCGTAATACAAACATATTGAATATATGAATTTCAAATAGGAAATTGATGATACTTGGAGAATGGTTTTTGAATTAAAATTCTACCATTTTGATTTGAAGAATTTGTGAACTTCATCTTGATTGTCTTCTTCGTTAAGACGGAAATGTCCCAAAAGAGAGTTATACGCACAAAAAACCATTATACGATTGAATCCGGTAGCTATTGATGTTTATGTAGAATCTCGTCATGTCGAATGTAATCACCTTTGATGTACTTGAGCCGATTGTAACAATCATTAAAAAAAAATGCATGTAAGACTATGAAAAATCTCTGATAAAATTGAGAAACCTTCAGAGAGTTAATGAAATTGAAACAGTTTCATCATCGGAATCATCATCTTCTTCACGGAGGAATCGAACATCACATAAACAACCTCCACATAACCTCCACCGCCATTACCTATAACAAATCGAGGAACATCCATCTCTTCCTCGGAAAATCACCATACCTACGAATCATATCCTTCTTACACTCATCAATTGCAACTGAATTATAATCCCATGGGTTTGTGTATCTACCTGAAACACAGAAGTTTCTGGGACCGCGTGTAGATGCCATTGTAATACAGTGGTAAAGTTGTTGGGTGGTGATACCAGCGATCTGGGTTCGAATCCCGTCTACATAGGGGTGGGGGAGATTTTTTTTTATTTACGTTGCCTAGTTATCTGGGCTTGCAGGTAATGGGCTTCGGTCCAACCTTTAATATAACCTTCCAAAAAAAAAAAAAAGGGACCGCGTGGAGCAAGGTAGAAACAACTACCCATATATATATTCATCCCATATATCAAAAGGATAGCAACGGCTATATTCCCATCGGCTCTCCATACAGGGGCGGAGCCAAGGATTGGCTAACCCTGGCTGTAGCCCCCCCCCC